>PVIH01007798.1:16473-97222 GCA_004025045.1 Sigmodon hispidus
CAATGAATCTAAGAGTTGGTTCTTTGAGAAAGTTAACAAGATAGATAAGCCCTTAGCCAAACTAATCAAAAAACAGAGAGAGAGTGTTCAAATCAACAAAATCAGAAATGAAAAGGGGGACATAACAACAGACCCCCAGGAAATACAGAGAATTATCAGATCATATTTTGAAAATCTGTATTCCACAAAAATGGAAAACTTGAAGAAATGGCCAGCTTCCTGGACAGGTACTACCTACCAAAATTAAATGAAGATCAGATTAATTACCTAAACAGGCCTATAACCCTTAAGGAAATTGAAGCTGTCATTAAAAACCTCCCCAAAAATAAAAGCCCTGGTCCAGATTGTTTCAGTGTCTAATTCTACCAGACATTCAAAGAAGAATTACTACCATTACTCCTCAAACTATTTCACACAGTAGAAACTGAAGGAATATTGCCAAATTCCTTTTATGAGGCCACAATTACCCTAATACCCAAGCCACTCAAAGACACAACAAAGAAGGAGAATTATAGACCAATTTCCCTCATGAATATTGATGTGAAAATTCTCAACAAAATTTTGGCAAACCGTATATAACAATGTATAAAAAATATCATCCACCAAGACCAAGTAGGCTTCATCCCAGAAATGCAGGGCTGGTTTAACGCATGAAACACCGTAAACATTATCCATCATATAAACAAACTAAATGAACAAAACCACATGATCATGTCCTTAGATGCTGGAAAAGCCTGTGACAAAATCCAACACTCCTTTATGATAAAAGCCCTGGAGAGATCAGGAATACAGGGAGAATACCTAAACATAATAAAGGCGATTTACAAGAAGCAGACAGCCAGTATCAAACTTAATGGAGAACAACTCAAAGCAATCCCACTAAAATCAGGAACTAGACAAGGATGTCTTCTCTCCTCTTATGTATTCAATATAGTTCTTGAAGTTTTAGCTAAAGCAACAAGGGAAAAAAAGAGATTAAAGGGATACAAATTAGAAAAGAAGAAGTGAAGCTATCTCTATTTGCAGATGACATGATTGTATACATAAGTGACCCACAAAATTCTTCCAAGGAACTGCTATGGTGGATAAACTCCTTCAGCAATATAGCAGGTTACAAGATTAACTCAAAGAAATCAGTAGCCCTTCTGTACACTAAAGATAGAAGAGCTGAAAACGAATTAAGGGAAACATTACCCTTCATAATAGCTGCACATAGTATTAAATTCCTTGGAGTAACTATAACCAAAGAAGTAGCAGACCTATTTGACAAAAATTTTAAATCACTGAAGAAAAAAATTGAAGAGGATATCAGAAAATGAAAAGCGCTCCCATGTTCCTGGATTGGTAGGATCAACATAGGCTGAACTCTTATAATTAACAAAAAGTCTCCGTGTCATTATTTAGGAGCAAGTGGGCCAAAAGAAGACTCATTATTGTTTAGCCCTAAATATTCCATATGAATGCCAAACAAATGCTCTTAATAATACTAAAGTTAATAAAAAAAGAAAGGTGTTGCCAATTATAGTAGCATAGAGAACTTTAATTACCATCTAATAATTAAAAAATAATTTCTACTATTTTTGATTATCTTATAGTGAGTTGAAGTCCTTGGCTTATTCCTTTTCAGTGTTTCCCTTTTAATTGTGTATATTTTACACTAATAGCTTGCCTACCTTTAGGGGTAAACATTGTAATTTTTGTTTCTAGTTTCAGGACATGATAAGATTATTTTATCTAGGATTTGTGTATCATTATTAATATTGTAAAGAATTAAAATAAAATGTGACATATCACCTAATATTATCTGCTTGATATGATTATTTTACATCCTTGTCTTATAGTAGACAGGCTATAGTCTCAGGAACCTTTAATGCAGAGTTCTTCATTGTGCAATGTTATAATTGGATATTTTGAAGTATGTAACTTAAAATAACTAAACTTGGTTATATGGAAATTGTTCACTTATGATTCTGTGTCAAGCATCCTAAACTTGTGCAATTATGGAGTTATAATAACTTGCCAAGCAATCTGATTTTTTTTTATTTCTGAAGAAACAAAATATTATAAAAGCAGCAATCCTTTTTTATTTTAGTTTTACCCTTTTGAGTACTGACCTACTGGATGCTGCCTCAGCAACCCTGGTCAGTCACTTTAGTTCCACTTCAGTTATTTTTCTTTGAACTTGAAGCACACCATCTAATTATTAGTTCCAAGTCTCTAGTTTTCACAAAGCTATAGAAACAACCAAAAATCATGAATAACAACTTGTCAGCCTAAGCTGGCTTTGCTTTTCACATAAGAGCTGTCTTCTTGAATCACTGTCTACTAGGCATATTATTAGGAGACATTTTCTGGAGAATCATAGTCCCCAAAGACAGCAAAAGAAGAACTGAGTTAAATCAACATATCTGCTTCCTTAATATTTGTAATTTTAAAAGATGCTCATGAGTTAACTGAAATTTGTGTTTATGTTATCCTCAGAGTCTATTGATAGATAAGGGACAGAAACTCTCACGCCATGCTCTTTAAGAAGAAATAGAGGGATAGTCTGTCAGATGAAAAGTAAATTTTCTAGTCATGTTGTTTCTGTTCACAGCATTATCTTTTCTAAAAAATGATAATCCATCATCTCTATTGAAACAATAGATCCACCTCGTAGTTCTGATGATAGCTGACATCCCTGATCAAATTAATTTGAATTTTATCTAAAGATAATATAATTTTGCCTTGTGGTACAGGGTTTGGATGATATTTTTATATATGCTTTAGTTTTTCTCAAAAGAAGAAAAATGAGTGATGTTTGCCTTATGATAACATACACAATCTAATTATAAATCCATGAGTACTCTAAATCCATTTTGTCCAATATTCCTGCAAATCTATAGTAAGTGTTAATGAATATTCTCTTCAGACTAACATACAAACTCTTTTATTACACAGTGCCTACACCTCTGAGTATGAGTTTTGATTATGTTTCACAAATGCCTTATAATTCCACTGTATAGCTAAACTCTGGCAAAGAAAAAGACCCACCAGAATTAAGTTGCCATGGAGAAAATAGAGACAAAGAGGAATATAGAGTTAACCTGAAGTTTCCAAGCTGCCATCAAATATGACCACATAGGTTACTGTGAAATCAATAAATTTGAATATGCCACAAAGACCCTTAATCATTATATTTTTAGAGTAAAGATTGAGTGAGGGGAGACAAAAGTGGATCTGCCAAGAGTGGAGACTGAACTAAGCAATATTGGGTCAGTGGGACCATGGGACTGTCTGCTGCCTCCCTAGAGAGGAGATGGGGAGTTGTGGAGAAGAAAAAATTATCTGATGTGGAGGGAGGGGGAAGGGACATTGAATAAGGATATACAGGGATGGAAAGTGTGACCTCTTTGTTCATAATGACAATAATAATGATAATAATAATAGAAAACTAAAAAAAAGAGCAAAAAAAACAAAAAAAAATAAATAAATAAAATTTCCAAGGGTTTGCAGTCATAGGAGGAGCTTAATAAGACTTCTTGTTCTACACCACACTTTTGATGTAATGTATTGTTTTGGTGCAATTCCAATTTACTAGTGACCGACTTTTATAACATTCATCTCTGCATTTATATTAATCTTATTAGTATTCACAAAAAAATCTTTTTCCATGTATCCCGCCCTGCTCCTCAACCCTTCCCTCCTCCCAGTCCTCCCAAGTCAGCCTACAGCTTTCCTCTTCCTCATTTCCCGATCCCCTCCCCTAAAAGGGCAAGAAGTCTCAAGGTGGGTCAGCTCAGAGTCTTATTAGACTTTCCTTATAAGAGGAATTCTTATTTTCTCATCCCAATATCAAGAAGGGGTTAGATGTTCCTCTACAAGAAATGGGCTCCAAGGTGCTAGCCGAAGCACAGGAACACAGTCTGATCCCACCTCTTGATGCTTCACATACTGCCCATGCCAATCAATAATTGCCTATCATTGGAGGGCCTAGCTAACCCCCACTATGGTTCCCCAGTGGCTTTTCTTGACTTAGTAAGCTCCCTAGAGCTCCATCCAGCTGTCTCTGTTAGACTTCTCCTCCTATTCCCTTGCTTATACAGACTTTCCTCTCCTGCTCTCAGCTGAACCAGGAGGTTGGCCAGTGTTCAGCCATGGATCTCTGCCTTCGCCTCTACTCATTATTGGATGTGAGCTCTGTGATGAAATTTAGGTATTTGATTTTAGGAGAAGTCCTCTTTAGGCCCGCCCCTGTCCACTATTGGTTGGAGACCTAGCCAATGATTTTCTGTAAGTTCTTGGAGGTTTCCCTAGCTTCCAGTCTCTTTCCAGCCCCACATTGGCTTCCTCTATCAAGGTAACCAACTCTCTCTTTTTTTCTCCCTCTTTATTGATCTCTCACTCAACCATCACCTTCTCTCATGATTTGTTCCCATCTCTTCTTGGTTGCAACCCATTATGATCCCAATTAGCTTAGAAAATCTTCTCTTTTTTTTAATCTTCCCAGAGGAATGTATGGATGTCTCTTTTAAGTTCCTTCTGATCCCAAACTGTTCAAGGGTTGCAGCTTGGGTATTTCTTGTGTTTTTTGTTTTTGTTTTTGTTTTTTTGGTTTTAGGGTTTTTTTGTATAAAATCCCCTTATGAGTGAAGTTTATTGCTGTATTTAGACTAGAAAAAATAAAATCAATATTATGTAGATGGTGTTTGTTTAGAGTTTAGCATTGTAATTCTTACATGAGTAGTAAGGATTTGCCTAAGCAAATAAAGTAAAATAAATTTGCTTATGCCACAATTCTTAAGTAAAAAGTCAAGTAATGTAAACTTATTGTATTTAGTGAGTATTTATGTAAAAGATACAAATTGGAAATGTACTCTGAATAATTCTTTCTTTGTCTATTTACTATAAAGATATGTTTAAATTTTGCTAACCAATCATAAAACTTACTTTCTTTTAATTTTATTACCTGGTTTTTAAATTTACAAATGAGAATTTTAACTATAGGGTAATATTTTTATATTAGAATATTATACTCAAAGACAAGTAAAAATGTAATATTTAATGTTTCCTCATTATATAACATATTTTAAAATATACATCCAAACATACCTATGCAGACAGGGGCAGGAAGTGGAAGGGAGTTTGAACAAAGGGATACAAGGATAAAAAATGTGACTTTATTCATAATAAATTAAAAAAGGGAAAAAAGAAAAAAGACTATACTGATTGTTTACAATATTAGCATTTTTTATATTTTATTTACTTTTGTGTGTGTTTGTGTGTGTGAGCATGCTGTAATGTATGTGAGGGCATCAGAGGACAACTTTTGTGTTGGCTTTCTCATTCCAACATGGATTTCAGAGACTGAATTTAGCCCATCATGTCTGACAGTGACTGTAACCACTTAGCTATCTTGTGGATCTCTCTGTATAGTTAATTTTATGAGAGTGAAATTTTGAAACATTCTTTTTCTTTGTAATTTCTTTACCATTCACTGTTTAGTTTTCTTTCCTTTGTTTTATTTTTCTCCCTTAAGAGGTGATCTTTTGTCAGGCATTTTGACACATTCTTGGAATTGTAGCTGTTGGGAAGTGGGCACAAAAGGATTGGGAGCTGGAACTACAAATAAAAGTAATCTAAGCCAAAAGAATAAAATAAAATTAAAAACTTAAAAAAATAAAATCTACCACTTATTTAGGTATCCCTATTATGGCAGCAAAAATCTCAACATGGATGTTGATGTACCACAAAGAATGGCCTCTAACGCCTTGGAGTGTGAAGTATCAATTTTCCTCAGGGATGTGGTCCCTGAGAGGCTACATGTATTCTAGTAAATAGTCCTAAACTTATGCACATACAGGCAACATTAAGTGGTTTTTGTTGTTTCAAAAAGGCCAGGATGTTTCCAGGTTCATGCTATTACAAATAATGCTGCTATGAACATTGTTGAGCTAATGCTCTTGGGGTTTGAGTGTGCTTCTTTAGGAAATATGCCCAGTAATGGTATTGCTGAATCCTTGGAGAAAGTGATTCTGAATTTTCTGAGAAACCTCTCAACTAAGGAATGGATTAACAAACTGTGGTACATCTACACAATACAGTACTACTCATCAGTAAGAAAAAAATAATATCCTAAAATTTGCAGGCAAATGGATGGATTTGGAGAATATCCTCATGAGAAAGGTCTCACAAACCCAGAATGATAAGCAGAGAAGATACTCATTTATTAATCAACTTGAAGCAAAAACATTCTTCTTTCATTGAAAGATGATGGGTGAATAAAGTGATTTAAAACATCCCACCCCAATAAAAATCCTAGTTTGACTGTAGAAGGGTTGCTCAGCAGGAATTTGTGTGGCCATAGTGCATCCGTGGGCATTAGCTATGACCTACTGTGCTTTCTTCACCTGTAGCTGAGTCTAACCTGACTTGAGGAGCTTTAGATTTTATTTTTTATGTTTCATGTATTTTAGAGAAAAGAGAAGTTTTATTATGTATGGGTTTTTGTTTATTTGTTTGTTTTTTAAGCTTTCCTGGATGTTTTGCTTTTTATATAAAGTGTGATATTGATTTTCAAAAAAGAATAAAAAAAATGCCAGGATATGCACTTTGGAAAGAAAAATGGTAGGAGTTAGTTAAGTGAAATGGAACTGGAGATGATTTTTCTTTTTAAGAATACAGTATCTGTGTGAATGAAATCTCAAATAATAATAGTAATAATAAAACAAGGGGAAAAAAGAAGAGATGGAGATCTTAATAGAGGAAGCCAATGTGGAGTTGTAAAAAGACCAGGTGCTAGGGAAACCTCCAAAAACTTACAAGATGTCCCTGGCTAAGTCTTCAACCAATAATAAAAAATTGCCTAGACTTGACTTCCTCTATAAATCAAATGATCACTCTATGTGCCATCACACAACTTACATCGAACAGTGAATAGAGGCAGAGGCAGGGATACATGGCTGAGCACTGGAGTGAGTCCCTGGTCCATCTGACAGCGGGGGAGGAGACTCTATATGAGCAAGAGGATAGGGTCTATGAGGAAAATTTTCACAGTGTTGACTGGCTGGAGCTCTGGGGAGCTCACTGAATCAAGAACAACCACCTGGGAACCATCAAAAAAAAGAACTAGATCCTTCAAGGATAGGCAGCTGTCCACTGGCGTGGGCAATATGTGCAGCCTCAAGGGGAGAGATCAGACTGTGTTTTTCTGCACAGACTATCTATTCGGAGCCCATTCCCTCCACAGGAACACCTAAGGCAGTCTTGATATTAGGATGAGGAAATCAAACTTTCCTGGAGTGGATGCTGAGCTGATCCACCTTGGGACTTCTAGCCCTTTTGGTGGAGGGGATTGGGGGATGGGAAGGAGGGATTTGGAGGTGGAAGGGAGGGGGAGCAAGGAGATACGTAAATAAAAAAACTTTATTTTATAAATAAAATGTTAAAGGCAGGAAACCACAAAAATAATAGTAATAATAAGCTAATATATTGTAAATCTCTTGGTAATCTAATTAATGTATTTCATTATTTGAAATTAAGTCAATTTTCTGGTGTTTGTATATTATTGTTACTACCTTTCCATTAAACATTTTCTAATGCTATTAAGATTTTTAAAAGGGAGGACTTATTCTTTCAGAGTGTTAAGGCTTTAGCCTAAAATCAAGCTGGCTGATGCTTTGTTCAAAATTTTTCACACTAAGGCAAAATAAAAATAGAAAAACATAGAAGTCCACAGTTTCAGCTTCATTATTTTCAGTCTCTTGCTGGCTGGAAATAACACAGAGGGAGGGGAGTGAAACAGACCAGTCCATCACATCCTGTATCTCTGGAAACTAGATGGAGACAGAAAATAGAATATAAGATTTAATCTCAGTTTTCTGGATCCTTTAGTTTGATTGTGTCTCCTACTAAAGTTTCAGCTACACCTCAAAGCAATTAAACCAACTATGGCAAAAGGCCTCAGCATACAAGAACCTAGGGTGCACACTTTATGTTCAGGCCATAAAATTTGTCCATATCCCTTAAAGATAATTGCCATTTTGTAATGTGGAATAAATTTACTCTATCCTAAAGAATAAAAATAAAAGTAAAATGTCCAATATTGATCAAAAATATCCAGTTGAAAGGTTTTTATATTGAGACCAGGGGCAAAGTTTTAGCTCTAAGAGTTTTTGATAAGCCAAGTAAGTCACATTTTCATTACAGTGGAGAGAAATGGGCACATGAAAAGTAGGGTCAGACGAAAACTATAGCATCCCAAAGATGACAAGTTCCAAATTCTAGAGCTCCTCATCTGGCACTGATATACATACGTACATAATTACACACACACACACACACACACACACACACACACACACACACACATATAAGCGCTCACAACCCTATTTCTCTGACAGTTTCTTCCCATATGGCCTCTCTTGTGTGCAGTTGCTTATCATCATCTCAGGTTGTTCTGGCAAATAGTTGAGGCTTCCATTGAATGGATATCTGAGGAGACATGTGCATGACCCTAATATACACTCTTGAAAAACCTACCTCTTATGGATAATCAAAGGTTTGCTGTTAGCGGGAACTGTAGCATCTACTGCAGCTTTGGATCTTGGCTTTGAGCAACTTAAAGGATGACTTAATGGAAAGAACACTTCCTAGGCATCCTTGAATGAGCAGAATATCATTCATATTGTTCCAAAGTGAATTTTTTGATGAGCTGTGTCTTAACAAGTCAGTTTTAAGATAACCACAAGTTATCTTTCCTACAGTCACTTATTAAGCTCAGTATATAGCCTGTTTTCTCCCAATATTTTAAACTTTCTTCCACTATATTTTCCCAGAATCTTAAGAATCAAATTATCAGGGCTAGACAAAGCAATGAGCTCATATCTATGCTGTTAATTTTCAGTGTTAGGAAGCTGCTTTTCCTCTGGGACAAAGTACTTGACTGCAATTTAATAGGGGGGATTATTTACTTTCACTCAGCTTGAAAGATTTTAAACATGGTTGGTTCATCATTTTATGACATTTTATGGCAATGTGTCATTAATTTTAATTAATCATCCATGATTAAAAATGTATTATAAATGACTCTAAATTTTAATTAAAATTGGTTAATATTTTTATTTCTTTCCTCTTTTGAAATGTATCTAATAATAAAGAAATATATGCATATGTAGTGTGTTATTTTCCTCAGTATTGCTCTCTATTAAAGAATTTGCTCTCCTTAGAGCTCCAATTTTCTAGTAAAAATTGTGCTCTTAAATTAGTAATGATAAAATATTACTATAAAATTTATCATGTAATTAAGATTATGCAATACTAATATTCACAATAAATCATTCTTCAAAATCTTTCAGTTTTTAACCACTCAACTGACATCTTTCAGGAAAGTTCTAATTTTTTCTTCATCTAGCATTTGTAGTTTCCTTGCTGAACTTATTCTTGTATAATCATTATTAATGATGTTTTGTTTTAAATAGTCTTTTTTATAGTCTTGGTGGGTTTTACTCTTATAAAGAAATTTCACTTGGGTTTGGAGAGTTGGTTTAGCAATCCAGAGAAAATATAGCTGTCACAGAGGGTTCTAATTTGGTTTGCTCACACCTATGTCAGCTACCAATAAAATAAAATTTAGAATTGGTTACTTGGCACATGCAAAGTTAATTTAAAGTTTGTAATGGTTATATATTTCTTATATAATACACAGCTGGAAAATGAAAGTTTTCCTTTACATTTAAACAAGATTTAACCAGCCAAGATATCAGCTGCATTCATATAATGTATTCTACAGCTCTCTTTTTCATAAAAATATGAATGAGTGACAGCTGATGAAATGCTTCTTCAATAAAAAATTCAAGCAATAAGTAAAGAATGATTATTACCATAATTACTCCAGGGTTGGTCTCTGCTATCATGTAGATCATGAAAAAACAAAATGTTTTTAGTATAGTTAATAACTTTAAGTATTAGCTGCTTTTTAAAACAAAGTATCTGTCACATTATAATTATTTCATAATGATTTGATATCGTCAATGTCATCATCATTATTGGTCATAGAGTCTCTCTAAGCATTTTATAAATTAATTTTTAATTAATAGTAATAAATGTGTTATCAGTGCTAGTCAATGCATATCTTCACTGGTTACTCTTTCAGTGTTTGCTATAAGTTCCTCCAGATATCTTGAAATATTGGGTTTGTAAAATACCTTAGGAGTCAGGCAGCTCACTTTACTTTTTGTCCTTTCTTTATTATGAGTAAAATCTCATTTCATAATCCAAAAGCTTTGAAAAAAAACTTAGTGCTTTTCTAGTGAGCTGAAAAGAAAAGGTTTGTCTTCAGCATAGGTGTCTTTTTTGACATCAGTTTTGTCAGTTCAAAAAAAATCTATCACTTAATTTTGTGCTGTCTGTGTTCAAGATAAATGAGGTTGCTAAATATTTGAATTATGCATATTGAAACAAAGCCTGTCATCTACAATGCCAAAGCAGAATTCATAAGCACTAATTGCTGTCATCACATTTGCTTATATCATTGAATACATCTACAGAAAATGAGTATTGTGCTTCAGTAACACTTTGACCGTAATTTTAACTTTTATATTTTGAGAAAAGAGGTTGCTTCTTCTCTCATAAAAGAAATTGTTTTATTTTTCCATTGTACGTTTTACCTTCCAGATATGCTATTTAACTTGAAATTTGAATGTGTTATATATCAGAGAAATACAAATCAAATGAACAATTCTTTGCTGTCCCATTTAATTATAACACATAACATTTTAAATAATTGTCATGTATTAGCTCAGATTTCATCATTTTAAATTCTCTGGGGGGCTAGTATAAGTTCTCTATTAAAAACTATAAAGAATCAAGTCTAAGCTGGGTAGTCGTGACATACACTTTTAACTCCAGCAGAGGCATGTGTATCTCTGGGATTTATAGGCTTGCGACTTCATTTATAAAGCGACTTCAAGGACAGCCAGTAATGGTACACAGAGAAACTCTGTCTTGAGTAACAACAACACAAAAGAATCAAGACTTGGCTTGATTGTCCCTTTTGATGACACACACACAAATCCTGTGATATTTCCAAATGGCACTCTGATTACTGGAACAAATTTCTCCTTGTAACTAAGTGACTATGATACTGTCTGCCACCAGGCTTCCTACAGATGACTTCAAATTCTTTCACTGGCTCCTACTTCTTCACATCCACAGTAGCACTTGAGTTTTGTCTAGCTTTTAAAGTCCCTCATTCTTGTTTTTATAAATAACTCGTAAAAATTCTTCATTTTCTGATGATTTACAGAGTAAACAGATTTACAGAGTAATATCTTCTCTGTTCCAGTGTACCCTGAAGCATATCATTCAGAGAAGTGATATTTTACATATAATTTTAATTGTATATCTAAAAATTTAATTTTCTAATTCTTGAAAAGGTCTTAAAATATATTTATACAATTGAATTTATTAAATCCGTGAAAAGTCTTAGAACAAAAAATATTCATTAGTTATTATGTACTAACAACCTACTTATAAATCACTACTCAAAATTTTCAATTAGGCTTTAAAACACTTTAATAAAACTTAATAAAGTTGTTTCTGAAATCAAAGGCTTATTTCTAGTTTACTTAACATGATCTGTAATCTCTGCTTAAGATTTTTGTCATGAGTTCCTGCTTTAACTTCCTGCAGTAATGGAATATGATCTCTGGGTCATAAACTGGCATGAATTGTTTTATTCCATAGTGGTATCATGGCAATAAAAACCTAACACACTACTTCTAATCATTTCTATTACCATTATGACATTTTACTGATGGCTTCATTTTTCATGTAATATAGTAGAAATATTTTCCATTTAAATGTATGCTTTAAAACTAGTTCTCATGGGACACATGTTTGCTTATGGATTTAAGAATGATTAAGAATGAGCATATAAAAACATAGCTGTACTGTTCTGGAATTTTATTCATATCTGTTAAGATGCTTGCCTTTCAGTTTCTAGTTTTATTAAAGTAGGCTTTCCTTTTTTGTTTAATTTGGTTAAAAATTTGCCAATTGTGTTTAATCTTTTAAAAAATAATTTTAAAAAAACTTGAAACAAAATAGTTGTAAAAATGTCTTTAACTTCTTTCACATATCCGATATATTGGGGATAAGATGTTCCATGGAATTTAATAACTAAATTTATTTTCGATACTTTTGGTTGTAATAAATTATACTCTATATTTACAGTTTACTGTCCAAGGATAAAGCTCATAAAATGAAAGAAAAATTCTTCCATAAGAAATAACATAAACTTCAAAATAATATAACGGCAACAAACAATATATAGCTTGTGACATAAAATAATGTACATCAACTATGTACTATGAGCTATAATCTCTTAGATTTCATCTGGCTATTTCCTTGTTCCTATGCAACTAGATATTATTTTAGATTAATTTCATGCATTTATCATAAGAAGTTTGAAAGGGTAAAATAAATCAATAATTCTTTTACTATTAAGTATGTTCAAATTACTGATCTAGAATTCACCAATGGCAATATAAAAGAAACAGTTTGTTCTTTTAGACAAAGAAAGTAATCTGCAGATTAGAAAAATTGTCAAGATGTTATTGGACCTGTTTGACAACACACATTTGAAAGCTGTGACATAACTTCATAGAGAAAATAGATAATGCTTTTATTAACGCAGTAGACAAAAATTATTCTGTCTTGACATAAATGTTTCATTTGACTCTTACAAAATGTTTAGTCACATCCATACAAAATATAAATATATGTAATGGCAAATACTGACTTTATTTCAAGAACAAAAGCTGAAATTAATCTAGCTGAATTTGTTCATTTTCTGGCAAAGTTAACAGCAAAGGAAAAGCATAACTTGTATAAACAAAAGGAAGGTATCTAAAGAATGTCAACTGAATACAGAATTTAATAAGAATAGGCACCTCCTCTTATATTAAGGCTGGATAAGGTAACCTAGTAGAATAAAAAGAGACCCAAGATCAGACAAAAGATTCAGTGACACCCTCACTCTCACTGTTAAATGTCCCACAAAAGCCCTAAACTAAGTAGGGTGGTGGTATATGTCTTTAATCCTAGCACTTGGAAGTCAGAGGCCAGTGGATCTTTGTGAGTTTGAGGCCATCCTTGTCGACAGACAGAGTTCTAGTATAGCCATGGCTACACAGAGAAATACTACCTCAAGAAACCAAATCAAACCAAACAAACAAATATCAAAACAACTACCCAGATAAAATATTCAGACAAAATTACCACAAAATTTTGCAGAGGACATAGAGAGGTGTCATGCAGGCTCCATGATTGTTGCTTCAGTCTCATTGAGACCCTATGAGCACTTTTGATAGATTCTGTTTGCCATGATCTTCAGGAATCCAGAACCCCTCTGACTCCTACATTCCTTCTTTCCCATCTCCTCTGGGATTCCCTAAGATCTATCTGATGTTTTGGCTGTGAGTCTCCATAAAAACTTTTGACATTACTATATGAAACCTCTAATTATAAGAAACTTATCTATAAGATGAGTATCATTAGGAATCATTTTATTGATTTGTGAATGTGTGTCGTTAGGGTATATGCTTAATAATGGTATTGTTGGATACTTAGGGAAATTGATTCCCAGTTTTCTGAGAAATCTCCATACTGCATTCCAGAGTGGCTGAAAAAGCTTACACTCCCACCAACAATGGAGGAGTGTTCCCCTTCCTCTACATCCTCTCCAGCATAGGCTGTCTGTCATTTGTGTTTTTGAACTTAGCCATTTTGACGGGTGTAAGGTGGTATCTCAAAGTTGTTTTGATTTGCATTTCTCTGATGCCTAAAGATGTTGAGAAATTTTTCAAGTGTCTTTCAGCCATTTGTAATTCTTCTGCTGAGAATTCCCTTTTTAGTTCCGAACCTATTTTTTGATTAGGTTATTCAGGTTTTGGGGCTCTAGTTTCTTGAGTTCTCTGTATATTTTAGAGATCAGTCCTCTGCCACTTGTATGGTTGGGGAAAATCTTTTTTTCCATTCTGTAGACTGTTATTTTGTTTTAATGACTGTGTCCTTTGCCTTACAGAAATTTCTCAGTTTCAGGAAGTCCCACTTATTGATTGTTTTTCTTAATGTCTGTGCTACTGGTGTTATATTTAGGTAGTGGCCACCTATGCTAATGCATTGGAGGATATTTCCCATTTTCTTTTCTATCAAGTTCAGTATAAATGGTTTTATGTTGAGGTCTTCGTTTCACTTAGATTTGAGTTTTGTGCAGGGTGATAGGCTTGGATCTATTTGCATTTTTCTACATACTGCCATCCAGACATGCTAACACAATTTGTTGAAGATACTATTTTTTTCCATTGAATACTTTTTGCCTCTTTGTCAAAAATCAAGTATTCAAGGTCTTCAATTCAGTCTCACTTTGTCCTGAAATACCTTGTTTACTCCATCTATGGTGATTGATAATTTTGCAGGGTAGAGTACTCTAGTTTGGCAGCCATGCTCTTTTAGCATCTGTATAACTTCTGACCAAGCCCTTCTAGCTTTCATCATTTCCATTGAATAGTCAGGTGTTATTCTGATGGGTCTGCCTTTATATGTGAGTTGACCCTTTTCTTTTGCAGCTCTTAAAGTTTTTGTTTGTTCTGTATGTTTTGTGGCTTGATTATAATGTGGTGCGCCGACTTTTTTGGGGGGTCATACTTATTTGGTGCTCTCTAAGCTTCTCAATTCAATTCCATTGATCCACAAGTCTATTTTTATGCCAGTACCAGGATGTTTTTGTTTGTTTGTTTGTTTGTTTTTGTTTTTTGTTTTTTCTCTAGCTCTATAGTATAACTTAAAGTTGGAAATCTGGGGATCATGATGCCTCCTGAGGTTCTTTTGTTGAGCAAAATTGTTTTGGCAATCCTGGCTTTCCTGTTATTCAAAATGAAACTTAGTATTGTTCTTTCAAGGTCTGTAAAAAATTGTGTTGGGATTTTGATGGAACTGCATTGAATCTGTAGACTACTTTTCGTAAGATTGCCATTTTTAAAATTTTTTTTTCTTATGAACAAAGTCATATTATTTATGTATGTATCCTCTTGTTCAGACTCCCTTTCCCCTCCCACCCCTCCCAGTCACTCACTCTTTTCCCCATCACTTTATCTCCTCCACGGCAAGGGCAGGAAGTCCCAAGGTCCCAAGGTGGCTTAATTCAGCATTCATTCCAGGCAGATCTGCTTTTCTTACCCCAACATCAAGACTGGGTCAGGTGTTCCTCTGGAGGGAATGGGCTCCAAGATGCTGGTGCAAGGTGTTTCAGATCCCAAGCTGTTCAGAGGTTGTGGTTTGCAGCTTGGATTGCCATTTTTACTATTTTGATTCTACCTATCCAGGAGCATGGAAAATCTTTGCATTTTCTTATAACCTCTTCAATTTCTTTCTTCAGTGATTTAAGCTTTTTGTTAAAGAGCTCTGTAACTTCTTCTTGTTGGATTTTTTTTCTAGTCTTGTTTTGCTTTATCCTAGATCACTGAGCTATTCACTCTTCTATTTTTGGCTATCCAGACAGTGTCAGGCATTGGCTAGCCTCAAGTTAGACCAGTCATTGGTTGGTCACTTTCACAAGCACTTAGTCACTTGCACAATTACAGTCAAGACAAATTGTATTTTGAAAATTTGTTGATGGGTTGGTGTAACAATCCACTACTGGAAGACTTACCTGATCATAAATTATGGGTAGTTCAGGCTAATGCTCTTCTTTACCATGAGTCCTCACTAGTCACCCTCAAAGAATCCAGAAAGTTTCTATTGCCTTAGGTTTCCACATTGCTTCCCAAAGACCTTTCAATTCCAGTGTTTTCTCTGTATGCTTTCCCTCCATCCTTCATGAACACATCTCTCCTATTCCATTGTTCAAAGGCCTCCAGTCTACCCTCAAAATTTATGCTATTACTCATTCCCAGGAAGATCCCCTAGATTCCTTTTTGTCACTTAGCTACTTTTAGTGTGTATTATAGCTTCATTGTCCTTCAATTATCCTCTATTAATCCAGTTATGAGCTGTTTGTGGTTCAGGGTCTGGGGTTAAAATCTTAGGATGGTTTGAGATTGTTTGTTTCTCTTTATTTGCCTGCAAATTTCATGATGTCATAGTTTTTAATAGCTAAGTAAAAATGTCAATGTATCACATTTTCTTTATCCATTCTTTAATTCAATGACTTATAAGTTGTCAGCAGCTTCTGATTATTATGAATAAAACCACTATGAACAAAGAGATCCATGTGGTAGGATGGAGTGTCCTTTGAGCATTTGCCTAAGAGCGATATAGCTTGGGCCTGAGGTAAACTAATTTCAAATTTTCTGAGGAACTGTGGTTTTGATTTTCAAAGTGACTATAGAATTTACACTCCAGCAAGCAATAGAGGAGTGGTCCACTTACTGTACATCCTTACCAATCTGAGCTGTCATTTTTATTATCCATCTTAGCCACTCTGACATGTATATGATGGAATCTTAAAGTTACAATTTGCATTTTTCTGATGACTAACTATGTTAAACATTTCTTTTAATGTTTACTTGACATTTTAGATTCCTCTATTAAGACCATCATGATCTAGAGTGAGTTATTTCAGTAGATTTGTATTTTATTCTTATTTGAATTATTTGGTTTGTTGATTTTTGCTTTCTTGAGTTCTTTCTATGTTTTGGATATTGACCCTCTGTGAGATGTGGAGTTGGTGAAAATCTTTTTTCATTCTGTAGGCTGTCATTTGTCCTATTGACAGTGTTCTTTGCTTTACAGAAGATTGTCCTTGTAATTAGGTCTCATTTTTGTCAATCTTAGTGACTTTAAAAAAAAAATCAGTGTTCTATTTAGAGAAATCTTTTCTATGGTAATACCACTTGTAGTGGAATTATGCTGGTAATATAAATATTTGTCCCACCTATGGATTTAATAAAAGCTGATCCACCAAAGGCTAACAGGAAATGTGGGTGGGATACCAGACTAAAAATTCTCAGGAACATCTCAGAGCAGAGACAGAGGCCAGACAGGTGCCAGTGACACAAGTATTATAATGAATATATATTGACAGGATAGGCTTCTCTTGCTTCTGATTTTTGTGGGATTATTTTTATTTTTCTCTCCATTTAGTTTTATGATGGCTATTGGCTTGCTCTAAAGTACCTTTTATACCTTTATGTATGTCCTTTGTGTCAATAATCTTTTAAAAATTTTAATCATGAAGAGGTTTGTATTTTGCCAAATACTTTTGAAGAATCTAGTGAAATACTCATCTATTCTGCTGTAACTCTTTTCAGATTGTTCCCACTTCTGCACTGAATATTTTGCTCTCTGTCATTATAAAATAAACAGACATCTAAAACAGAAACAATAATAAGATAAAATAAAAAACAAACACATTGAATCAGATAAAACTAAAGAATGAAAAGAAAATAGAGACAAAGATGAACAAGAAACAAAGAAATACATTTCTGTAGACACAGAAGTACATTCACAAACACAAAAAAACCATAAAAATCACAGTCTCAGAAAATAACATGTAAGCCAAAGACTTTGCCTGAGAAAAGCATTATAAGAATAGGCAAACCTCCAAAGAGCTGTGAAGTTTTTTGTTGGCCATCAATGTTTTTGTGGCTATTGTGAATGAGCATAGGCACACCCATAGGTGCTGTTTTTATATCCAGTAAGACTCTTTTGTGGCAACCTTTTCTATGTAAATAGTTAGCTTTTGATGAGAGCATCTAGTTTTGGGATAGAGACTGTTGTCCAAGTCCCTTTCTATTGCTGGAAAAACATCTGACTTAGACATATTCAAACCTTGTCCATCTGATATTACTAGTGATTTCATGTATGCATTAGCCTTGCAATGTCTAGAAGGTATTGCTTTTGGTGGTATTTATTACTTCTGGCTTTTACAATATTTTACCTATTTTTCTGAATGTTTCTTGATTTTTTGGAGTGAGGAGTTGATGCAGAAATGTTACTTAGAACTGAGTGTTCCAAAGCATCTCTTACTCTCTGCATACTGTCTAGTTGGTGTCTCTATATGTGTTGCATCTACTGAAGTAAGAAGTGTCCCCAAATAATATCTGATCACAGCACAGACCTACAGGTATAGACAAACATCATTAGAAGTTATTTTATATTTTGTCAGCAAAACAGGAGTATTTTATTTTCCCCTACGCCCATGGACAAATAGGGAACTGTTTTCTTTGACAACTGGAGAAGTGTCAGTTGGTCATGTATTTCATGAATGGGAAATTAAATGCAATTAGATGGCGGTTGGTTAGTTCCACAGCTTTTGAGGCACTGTGGTACCAGTGTATATTACAAAAAAAATCAAAATAACAACAAAAACATCAAAACAAACAAAAAACACATGCCATTGCTTTGTTTTGATTCATAGCTAAGTTTTCCTCAAGGAATATGAAGGTAACTTAGAAGCATAAAGATTAGTGTGATTGTTTGAATAAAAATAACTTCATAGGCTCATGATAAATGGTGTTCCTAGAAGGTGTGGCCTTGTTGGACTAAGTATGGCTTTTTCTAAGGAGGTATGTCTCTAGGGGATAGGTTTTGAGATCTCAGAAGTTCAAGTCAGGCTTATTGTTTTACAGTCTTTTATTGGTACATGAAGATCCAAAAGTAGGCCTCTCAACTACTTCTCCAGCATTATGTCTGCTTGTATGCCACCATGATATCTGTCATAATAATAAGAGATTAAACATCTGAATTCAAAGCAAGCTCCAGTTAAACGCTTTTCTTTATAAGAGTTGCCAGTCATAACATCTCTTCAGAACAATATAAACACTAACTAGGACAGTTCTTCAGTGGGGATATGGTACTTGTTAGACTCTATAACACCTTCATTATGTTCAGTGAGCTATGCAGGAAAAATATTTAGCAAAATAACATTAATGTCAATGTGTGAAAAGCAAGACCTATATTGTAGCACCAATTTAGATTGTAAGAAAGGAGACTCTGAGCCAAATATCAGAGAGAGGAAGCACCATAGTCAATTCTCACCGAGCTGTCTTGCCACTTCCTCAGTCTTCCTCCTGGTCACTTATAGAGGTCACTTCTGCCTCTGCTGGGTTCCTAAGAGGGCTTATATACCCTTCTCCTCAGTTGTATCCCATCCAGATTAGGATTAAATGTGTGAAATACTTTATTTCATAACTAGCCTTGAACTCACAGAAACAGAGGAAGTTCTGTCTCAGGAATTATGTGATTAAGGGTGTAGGTCACCACTCCCAGCTTTCCCCATGCTTGGCTTAAATGTGTGTGCTGTTGAATCTCAGCTGTTTCTCTAGAAATTCCTGAACTGTCTGCCTACGATTTGACTGTGTTCTGTCACTTCAATATTTCTGGTTTTATTAAATATGTAATATATCATCACACTATATAGGCTTGCAAATAGTCAAAAATTCTAAAAATTATTCAATGATGCAATTCACCTGAATGCATTTATGCATAGTGGAGTGAAAGAGAAGAAGCACACTTAAATCTAAAAATCAAGTACATACACTTTTATAAGCATGCACATCAGCAAAAATTACTAAGTAATTTCATAAACATTGTTACTAGTTTTCTAAAATTAATAGTTTTATAATCGTATTTTATTTATGTTAGATAATTAATCATTTAAATTTCTATACTACTATTTTCCTTTTGATGAAAAACTGATACTAAATTCTATCATAACATCATAACTGGCAAAAAATTTTTCTGTCAAGATGTTTATACTTGTTTTGTTTATTGTTGGTTATCTTTATTGAATTGCAAATAAAATAGAACTTGGTGTATGAATGAAAGTACATAAAACTCATGACATATCTATGAAGATGAAATATTTTTAAATGTGTGGCCAATCAATGAGGTCAAATAGTAAAGCAACATTATAAGCTGTTAGCTGTTTTCTATCATACAAAACATTTTTAATATATTATGAGCAATCATATATTGTGTAAAACAAACACCAATGTGTAATATTCCCAGCCATAGGAGCCATTTTGGCTTAGATCTTTTTAATTTTGTTTTATTAGAGTTATTGTAATTACCAAATATATATATATTTATATATGTATATATATGTATTTATATATATATTGTTCATAATATATACATCATAAAAAGCCATTATTTTTTAAATATTAAAATCACTAAAGATTTAGTAACATTTTATATCTCTAAATGTTTCTATTATTCTATTTCTCAGATAAGGTTAACAAGTTGAAGTATTGTGATGAATACTTATTAACATCTTGAAATTATCATTTAAAAAATGCATTTATTTATTTTGTGTGTGGGTCCACATCTATCATGCATGCAAAATTAAAACAAAATTTGTGGGATATTTTTCACTGTGTGGCTTCTTGCTATTGCTTGACATCCAAATCAGCAAACTAAGTAGTAAGCACTTTGATACTCTACCAAACACTAATAGTTTTTGTTTTGTTTGTTATATTTTCATTTATTTATGTATTGAAGGTATAAAACAAATATAAAAAGAAATGGAGAGCTATTCCCAGCCCTGTCATGTAATTCAAATAATATTTCTTCACTTTCAGACATGATATTAATGGCACACATAATTCTGCAATTTAAAAATTCTTTCACTCATTCTATTCAAGCTGAGATTACCAAACCCAGTTTATATGACACATAATAAAGCAGATTTTTAATATCTGAGAAATCAGATCATTCTAAATTTTGTTTAAATTAAACCAATAATTTAGCATTGGATATATGTATCTGTTTTTATCATCAGTAATAACAAAGAATAAAATTTTTGACTTATTAGTCCTTTGTTTTATGGCATAAATTTCTTCTTCATACTTAATACAACTAGTATGTTTCACATTTTAATTAGCACTGCATTATATAGCTAGTTTTTCTTTTTTTCACTCATTGGAATTGATGATTCTTTCGTTTTATTTTCTATCAGGAGCTACAACCATAGAGAAATATGACCTCAGAACAAATATCTGGATCCAGGCAGGAATGATGAATGGCAGGAGGCTTCAGTTTGGTGTGGCTGTTATTGATGAGAAGCTCTTTGTAATTGGAGGTCGTGATGGCTTAAAGACATTGAACACTGTTGAATGTTACAATCCTAAAACCAAGACATGGACTGTTTTACCACCGATGTCAACGCATAGGCATGGTCTAGGTAAGGACTGTAATTATTAATACAATTTTCAGTAGTTTTTTAAATCTAAAATAAATAAAATGTGGTTGCTATAAATTTTTACTTTTATAAAAATGTTTATTTAAAGACAAAATTTTAAGCTTTTTAACTTTGAGACTTCAAAGGTCACAGCTAAGCATTATCTACAGAAAACTGTTCACTACAGAAAACTGATAGAGACTCAAACTCAAAACAATGTTTAGGAAGCTAGATAAAGCCTCTTTTCTACAATTAGTACCACATATGATCATTAACATCACTACCAATGCTTTAAATAATTTGTATTATTCTTATAATTCTGACATAAAAGTTAAAAGATCATGATTAGTAATAATAGAAAAGTCCCTTAATTTTGATTTTTCTTCTGTCCCATATCACCTGGTACTTCTGATATGATACAGAGATATTACATTTTTCTTTAACAAGCATGCTTGGGTTCAGAAGTGAGAGCCACACTGTAACTCCAGAGGCAGCTTTAATATATAATTGAATTAGAATTTCAACTTTTCTTTTTTGAAAATAAAGAGATATGTTAGGCAGTGAGATTTTACCCTGTAGAGTATACAGCTATCAATAGACACAATTTCCTTTGCTTGTAATTTTTTTTTCTGCATAGTCTTCCTTCTGGTTTAGACATCTAGATGTCCAAGATCTGTTGACTCTTTGAAGCTGGGTATTTCTATTTTTCTGTAAAGACAAAAGCAAAACCCTGCCTTGGCCCAGGTTTGGTGAGTTTTCCTTACAACTTATAGAATTGTCATATTAGTAGATGAGCCATTTTAAGAAAACTTCTTCTGTTTGAATGAAGTCTTTATTAATTTTGATAATATTTATAGCTTTCTTCACTTGAGGAAAGGAAAGAAAAACCATTCCTCAACCCTACCATTGAGGAGCTTCCTTTTCAGGTCTTTATTGGTTCTGATTTATGGTTTCTCCTGACTTGTTTTCTCTTCTACAGTTTCTCTGTTATCCAGAACCCTAGAGGCTTTTTTTCTTCTTTTTATAACTGGTATTAAATTATTTAGTTGCTCTGGGAAATTGTTTCTTCCCTGATGACAGGGTAAGACTGAAATGTTTTCCTAAGGCAAAAGGTTACCTTGCCTGTCCTGTGTTGACCTACATTCCTTGTTCAAATGCTTGATTTTGCCACACCTTCTGCATACTCCCAAAAGGAGGGGAATTCTGTTGGAGTTATTCTTAGCAAAAAACAAACAAAACAAAACAAAACAAAACAAAACAAAACAAAACAAAAAACATTCTAAGAACATCTTGTTTACAATCTCTTTTTAAAATGACTTACTTTTTACAGTAACATTTGCCAATTTGATTTTTCTTCAAAATTCTAGAAATAAATTTTCCTACCCAGACATCATCATAGTTATGAGATTCTGTATTAATAGTTTTCTGGATCCATTTCTCAAATGGTGCTGATCTTGCTACTAAGGGTCTAATTATTATTTTACATTGTGCATCAGTATTTTCAAAAAACAGTGATTTGATTATATATATGTTTATACATATATATATAGTTTCTAAATTTGGTACCCTTCTAATGCTAAAATCATTCATTGTAAGAAGTTAGTCAAGGTTTCATTTGGGCCTAAGATAACTTTGTAAATGACTCAATATTTATTTTTTCTACTTATCCAATTCTATCTCAAGCATTCAAGACACAAAGCCAGGGTGTGGTCATCATATAAAAATTGTTTTTGTATATTAGCAGAATATTCCTTTCCAAATAGTTGATCTTGGGGATATTTCAATACCTCTACTCTAGCCCTACTGTGTAGATTAATGGTTTTAGCCTTATTTATTTTACTGGGTATTCCATTGTAGTTAGCGACCAGCCTCTAAAAACATTTTAATCTTATCTGTTAGGTCTTTTGGGATAATTCTATTACAAGTTTACAAGTTTAATATCTGCTTTACAAAGGGTGAGTAAATGCCATAGGATGGTATTGTTTCCATGAATCTCCTCAAATCTAACATTTACACAAAAATTCATTAAGCTCTTATATAGTCTGGGGGATTTCTATCATTTGTCAATTTCCTTAAGGTTACTGGAAAACTTAAGGTTGGATGTTTGAAGGACTTAGGCTGGTCTCTGTAAACTTATAAGGCCATGTTGAGATTGGTTCTCCTGTAAATTCCTCTGTCTGGGTTTGAATATCTCTATGATCTGTTTTAAAAATCTTTGCTAATACTTGTATCTTGGTACTTATATTATACAACTTGACACTCATATAAATTGGCTATTTTAGGACTAAAATAAAAATGATCAAACAAATAATATTTGTAATATATATTTCATTAATCTCATTTGTGTTGATTATCATCTCTTTCAGTGGTACAAGTAAAAACCTTTTAGAGCAATATCAAACAAAGGTCAACTTTCTTTCATAGTAATATTGTTTCTCATTTTTTTTAATGTGGGGAAAATAACTCTTTCTCTATCTTAAACTAATTATTTGTTTTTAAGAAATCTCAATTGACTCACTAAATCTGCTGACAATCACAAATCAAATAAGGTTATATTGCGGCAGCTACCTAGTCTGGCAATAGCTCAAGGATGGGGTCCAGAAAAAGCCACTACCTCCCAGGAGAGGAAACAAGCCTAAAACAGCTAGTTAAAGGAGGAAATGTTTGAGAGAAGCTAACTCCTGCTAATTTCTTAGCATGCAAAAAGTGACTCCAATCACATGTACTAGGGAAGTTACTTTTTATAAGTTGTTGTTTAAAAAGTTATGTGCACGATATCATAAACATTCTACTTGGTCTTATTAATAAAAATCTGAAGTCAGATATTGGGAAAAGGCTGAAAGATAAGAGAGACTGACAAACAAGCCACAGACACTTCTCACCTAGTCAATTCTCATTAACTCTTAGACTGAATGTCTGAGTCCTTGATTCAAAAATGTCCTTATTTAATTCCTCATATAAAATCATATTGAACTGAGTAATGAAGACATTGTTTCACAATTGGTATTACTGCTCAAAATGAAATTGATATGTTGTTTCTTCCAAAACACTCAAATATGCAGTATAAATACAAGCTGCTCAGATGTTTGATTTCAGATCTGCTTCCCTATTAAGCAAGACACTCATTGACAGACCAGAGGGAACTTTTTACAGTGGTTCACCACACTAATTTATGTTAATCTTCGCTTTTGTTTCTTTGGTGGAGTAACCTAACCTCTAACATTTAAATTTCATTTTATTTTATATTATTTTGTCTTCTGCTCCTCACATTCTTTTTTTTTTTTTTTTTAACCTTTGAATAAAGTTTTCCCCAGCGAGCAGGGTCTTCAATGTGAACCTGAAACTGGGGGTGAGACAAATGGAGAAACAGGAACTCAGAGGAATTTTTATTCAAGCTTTGGCACACTTTATTATTCCAGTCATCTTTTAAATAAAATTTCAGAGTGTGAAGAATGCACATAGCAGGGAGGAAGGGGAGGGTTATTCAAAAAGGAGACAAGCCTGAGGAGAGAGGTAACAGACAAGGTAGAATAGATATGGAAATCTATCTGTCTTCAGTTGAATGCCTGGAAAATGTCACCTGCTTGCCTGAGAGGATCAAAGGAAGCCACCAGGATTCATGGTCTTCTCGCTGGCTACCTAAGGTGTAAACTGCTGATAAATGGCTAGCTGTAGAAACTAACTTATAAACTGAAAAATGGCTAAACTAGGCTTTGGTTCGCGACAAAGTTTCATTTTTTAATCCATGTATCCCCTTGTTCAAAGACCATTCTCCCTCCCACCCCTCCCAGTCACTCTCTCTTCTCCACATCTCCTTATGTCTTCCCCAGCAAGGGCAGAAGGTCCCAAGGTCGCAAGGTGGCTTAGTTCAGCTCCACTCAAGGCAAATCCACTATCCTCATCCCAACATCAAGACTGAGTCAGGTGTTCCTCTGGAGGGAATGGGCTCCAAGATGCCTGTCCAAGGTGCTTTTGATCCCAAGCTGTTCAGTGATTGTGCTTTGCACCTTAGGTGTGCTTTACTTTTTATTTAAAGTCTACTAATGAGTATATCCCCTGCTTCTCTTTCTGAGATTGTGATACCCTGCTCAAAAGGATATTCTCCATATCCATCCATTTGCCTGCAAATTTTAGTACATTATTTTTTCTTTCTGCTGAATAGTACTCCATTGTATAGATGTACCACACTTTGTTAATCCATTCTTCAGTTGAGGGGCATCTAGGTTATTTTAAGGTTTTTGCTATTACGAATAATGCTGCTATGAACATAGTTGAGCTAATGCTTTTGGGGTGCAAATGTGCATCTTTAGGGTATATGCCTAATAGTGGTGTTGCTGAATCTTTGGGAAGATTTATTCCCAGTTTTTTTAGAAACTGCCATACTGCATTCCAAAGTGGCTAAACAAGCTGACACTTCTACCAGCAATGGAGGAGTGTTCCCCTCACTCCACATCCTCTTCAGCATAGAATGTCACCTGTGTTTTTAATCTTAGCCATTCTGACAGGTGTAAAGGATGATATGTCAAAGTTGTTTGGTTTGCATTTCTCTGATGGCTAAAGATGTTAAGCACTTTTTCATGTGCTTCCCAACCATTTTTAATTCTTCTGCTGAGAATTTCCTTTTTAGTTCTGAATGCCATTTTTTAAATGAGTTGCTAAGGATTTTGGGCTCTAGTTTCTTAAGTTCTCTATATATTTTAGAGATCAATCCTCTTTCACTTGTAGGGTTGGTAAAAATCTTTTCCCATTGTGTAGGCTGTCGATTTTGTCTTATTGACCATGTCCTTGGACTTATCAGTTTCAGGAGGTCCCACTTATTGATTGTTGTTCTTAGTGTCTGTGCTACTGCTGTTATATATAGGAAGTGGTCCCCTGTGCCAATGCATTCAAGAGTATTTTCCACTTTCTTTTCTATCAAGTTCAGTGTAGCTGGTTTTATGTTGAGGTTGTTGATCCACTTGAATTTAAGTTTTCTGCTAGGTGATAGGTTTGGACCTTTTTCTGTACACTAGTATCCAGTTAAGCTAACACCATTTGTTGAAGATACTATCATTCTTCCATTGAATGTTTTTAAACTCTTTGTCAAAATTCAAGTGTTCATACGTTTTTGGGTTAATATCTGGATCTTCAATTAGATTTCACTGATCCACAAGTCTGTTATGTTACCAGTACCAGGCTGTTTTTATTACTGTAGTTCTATAGTATAACTTGAAGTCGTGGATGGTGATGCCTCCTGAGGTCCTTTTGTTGAGCAAAATTGTTTTGGCAATCCTGGCTTTCCTGTTATTTCAAATGGAATTGAGTATTGTTGTTTCAAGGTCTGTAAAAAATTGTGATGGGATCTTGTTTGATGAGAAGTGCATTGAATCTCTAGATTGCTTTTGGTAAGATTGTCATTTTCACTATGTTGTTCCAGGAACATGGGAGATTTTTCCATTTTCTTATAGTCTCTTCAATATCTTTCTGCAGAGATTTAAAATTTTTGTCAAACAGATCTGATGCTTCTTTGGTTATTGTTACACCAAGGTATTTAATACTATTTTCAACTATTATAAAAGGTGAAGTTTCCCTTATTTCTTTTTTAGCCCTTTTATCTTTAGTGTATAAGAGGACTACTGATTTCTTTGAGTTAATCTTGTACCCTTCTACATTGCTGAAGGTGTTTATGAGCTGTAGAATTTCCTTGGTAGTATTTTGTGGGACACTTTATGTATACAATCATGCCATCTGCAAAAAGAGATAGTTTGACTTCTTTTCCACTTTGTATCCCTTTAATCTCCATTCATTCTCTTATTGCTTCTATTTTGGTTTTTAATTCTTGGTAAATTTCTTTCACCTGTTTTTCTTTTTCTTGGTTTTCTTTATTTTCTTTAAAGGCTTTGTTCATCTCTTCTAATTTGCTGTTTGTATTTTTTTCTTTTTCTTTAAGAGAAATTTTTATATCTTCTTTAAAGGTTTCTATTAGGCTCATAAATCTGTTTTTATGTTCCCTCTTCCTTGTTATGTTCAGGTCTTGAAGATATAGAACTGCTTGCTTCTTCTGGTGTCTTGTTGACCTTTGTATTGTTGTATGTATTCTTGTACTGCTGTCTGCCCGTTGTTCCCCATTTCACTCTTGGTTAGTTTTTAGACAGCTCATAGTGAGTTGTCTGTCTGAGGGCTCTTAATCAGCTATGTGTTCAGAGTGTCAGCTGTTCTTCTGAGGTAATAGATTTTCATGCCAGTTATCACCTCTTGACCTCTCACTTCTTAGCTGAGCACCCAGTGACTTGACTGTTCCCCTGCTACTATTATACCAGCCAAATTCTGCATGGGCTATTCTTGTATTTTGTTTCTGTACTTTTGGATCTAGACCAGAGGTTGATCAGAAGTTTGACCATCCCACAGAATTACAGAATCCAACAAATGCTTATGTTAATTTTATGCTGATTGGCCTAGGGCCCAGGCAGATAGCTTCCTAACTCTTTACCCTTAAACTAACCTGTCTTTTTTATCTTGTTCAGCTATACAGCTTGATATCTTTTCTCAGAACAGCATTTCAGCTTTTTTCTCTGTGTCTGCTGCTGTTTCATCATTGCATCTTTATTGCATCTCTCTGGTGTCTCTTCTCTGCTCTGTGGTGTACGCAGAATTTTCTTAGTTTGGTAACCGTGTCCACATTTTTTGTCTGCCTTTGGCCAATCCACATTTTTATTAAACCTGTAAGCAGGAAAATAATTTATAATGGAATAGAACACAATCCCACTATTGGCTGTGGTTCTGAGTGTTTATATAGGTCACATGAGTGCCACATACTGTAATTGCAAAAAAAATAATAATTGAGAACCATTGGACTTCTTTGTACCTTTGTTTAGTAATTGTCATGAATGGAAGACTGACTCCTGAAAGGGAAACTCTGATTCTGAAATCTGAATTCACAGTAATCACCTGTTCTTTTCCTTCAAATATAGACATCAGAGGCAAAGATTCATTTATGGCTCTCTGTATAATAATCTCCTGAGACTGTCTTCCTGTGGCAGATGGCTAACATTAGAGCTGGTGCTTAAAGCACACAATACTCAGGATGTGTGTCTATTACTTTCTGTTAGTAACAGCTCATTGATACTAGTCTCCATGTCATCCCAATGGTCAATGATTATTTCTGGCAAGTTCTGAAATCTTTGAAGCATTATTGATAAAAGTATAAAGATAAGATGAACTTGCCTTATGGGAAAAAGGTGGTATAGACAGAAATATAAAACAAAACAAAATATTATATCAATTATATTTCCCTTTTAAAACAACTGTCAAGGCTATTGTCAATTTTCATCTCAAGAAGTGGCAATTGACTTCATCATTTTTGTTCTCTTAATTTATTCATTAATACTTTCACAAACATATAATTATTCTACAAGAATCTGCTTCTGAGAAATTCTCCCTCCTACTTTTATGTCTTGTTTTGTGTATGAATCCCATCTCTTAATTTGGGTTGCTTACATTAGCAAGTGTGAGTATAGACAACATTTAGTGGGTATACCACTGAGGAAAATGATAAATTCTTCTATAACCATTAATTTCTAATAATTTCTTAAGAACAGGTAGTTTCTGAATGTACTCTCCAATCTGTAATAAAATGTCAATGTGTCAATTCTCTGTTTATCTTGTGCAACTCAGCTCTAGTGAGTTCTTAAGTTTAGATGTCATGCAAAGTCTGGAAGACATCCTTTGTGGCAGGCATCTTTGTCCTTTGCCTTCTTTTTCTATGTGTACTCCACATTGCTCTGAGCCTTAGAGACAGTAATATGCAGCCATGATCTTGAACCCTGACTCATCTCTACAAAGCTAACTATTACATGCTTGTGCTACACAGTTAAATTTGCATTATCAGAATTGCTCAAAATGGGATGTAAAATACCATGATATACATTCAAAAGATAAATATGTAGAATTTGAAAGAAAATTTATAAAATTAAAAATGAAAGTCAAGTTTCTTTTTTAACTTTTACGCATTTTTGCTTTGTTTGCTAATCATTATTTGAATATATTTGTAGTTTATTAGGTCACAAGTATAATTTCATTGCTTGAGGTGATAAAGTGCTTAGAATATTTCATAGCTTTCAATAACTTCAGGAAGTAACTTTTAGAAGATAAATTAGCCTATGAAAATTATATGAATATTAACTTTGTGGTATCAAAGGAGCCATATGTCTGCCTAGAGAATATAACTAATTAAGTAAATGTCTTTTCAATTAGCTACAAGTTTTCACTATAACATAAAAGTTTATAAAACATGATTATAAAATTATCTTTTTCATCGTTTATTTTATATACAACAATAAAATAATACTTTATACTTAACAAAAAATTTTTGTTGAGGAAGAATATATTCAGTATTGTAATGACTGGTTAATAATGATTTTCTACACCTTAGTAGGTTATACATATGATTTATGGCAGTTGTTTTATACTTATGTGATTTGATTTTATGTGCAAAACTAAGCATAATTTTAGACTAGAATTGTTTATATTAAAATAATTTATTTTAAATTTGTAATAATAAATTCAAATTTTAAACTATATTTTATGCCAATATTTCTATATTACTTATTTGTTCCCAATTTCTTTTGGCAGATAGTAGTTAATTGTTTTTATAGTCCTTCTGCAATAGTGCCTCTGAATAGTTAGGAAACTATCAAATTTGCCTGTTTTTGCTATATTTCTTTCACTCATCAGTTCTCAAGATTTAGTGCAATAAAATGTAGCTCCTATTTTCATTTATCTAAAAACCCCATCAAATTAACCCTTCAGAATACTTTTATTTTGAAAGCAAAAACAGAAATCAAGTTTTCTTATCTAACATTCTTAAGTATCTCATGAAGATTATGATTTCTCAAAAGTCAAAGGAGAATGGGATAGAACTGAAATAACCTTTAGGTATGATAGGTATGGCTAGTGTCTTTAATTTGAAGTTTTACATATATTTCTCATTATTGCTGTTGTTGAATTTTCTTAATGTGTTGTTTTCTTAGTATATTTTGTTCAACTGTCTATAACATTGCTTAATTTTACTACTTGTACTGTTAACCTCTAAAATTATCTTCTAATATGAAACAAGGCTGATTTACAAATTTATCTTAAAGCATGTCAGAGAAAACCTGGGATAGTCATTTAATCATCTCTGATGTAGGGATCGTATCCTTTTTTTCATAGACCATGAATTTGCTAATTACTAAGCACATGTGTATTATTTCTTCACTTTGAATTACACATGAATATTCTAACTTAGCAATATAGAATAAAAAATTTATCAATATGTTATATAAATTAAAGTCTAGTTACTTTATTATGCAAAATAATAACAAACATTATAACATATTTTATCAATTTATGAAGGATAATTTTAAAGACAATTCAAATAAAATATTCATAATTTTAATAATAAAGATTGAAATTCAAAGAAACTTATCTGTGTATATTTACAAATATTCTGGTACAAAGCTATGCAATTAATTATAATCCATAAATACATAGGAATGTAGATAGATGAATATGTAAGTAAGTATACATATATGTAGATTTGTACTATCCTATGACATCATTGCTCATCTATAATCTTCCGAACTTCCTTGAGAATAATTAGGAAAAATAAAACTGAATACATCTATTTTAAATCATTAAAATGAGTATGTTTAGAGTTATAGAAATTAATGAAATAAAAGTTAATAATCAGAAAAGTTGATATCTCACTCATGTCCATGAAATCAACATAGAAATGTAAACATTGTCTGAGAAATTTTTATTGTGAAAAAAATGTATGACCTGTAAAAATTCTAGAAAACAACTTTAAAAATGAGATGAAGACAGAACAAACTCACTCAATGTGTTCAAAATTTAATAATATAGAGACTATAACATGTTTCACTGCATGTGTGGCTTGGGGAGGAGCAATTTAACTAATCTGAACATGATCTTGTAAGAACTTGAGTGAATTAAGAACAATGAAATGTTCAAGTGAAATACAAAGTGGAGATTTTACTGTTGCTACATTTTCAATTTCTTTTTTAAAATTGTTTATGGAAAATAGACTCTTGGATCACACAATACATCCCAACCTCATTTTCCCCTCTTCCATTCTTTTTCTCTTCCCCGGGATCCACTCCTCCATTTCCTCTTCAAAAAACAGCCGGCCTCGAAGAGACCACAGTTAAAAAGGACAAAAATTTGACATAAACAATACTTTCTCTGAGAGACAAAAGCCTTCTCAGATGCATGATAGGTTGGAGTCAGTATTCGTAGAGTCAGTCATCTATTATAATACTGAGGTGGCTTAAATGAAAATGACCTGCATAGGCTTATAAGGAGTGATACTATTAAAAAGTATGACCATGTTGGAGTAGGTATTGCCTTGTTGGAGTGGGTGTGGCTTTGTTGGAGGAAGTATGTCACTAGGGGTGAGCTTTGAGATCTCAGATGCTCAAACCAAGCCCAGTGTCTCACAAGCTTCTTTCTGTCTGAGGATCCAGATGTAGAACTCTCAGCTACTTCTCCAGTACCATGTTTGCTGACATGCCACTATGCTTCTCCCCATGTAAATAATGAACTAAACCTCTAAATGTTAAGCCAACCTGACTTAAATGTTTTCTTTTATAAAAGTTGCCATGGCCATTGTGACTGTTTTATTTTGTTTGTTTGTTTGTTTGTTTTGTTTTGTTTTGTTTTTTTATAGATATGCTTATTTTATTGTACTGACTTCTCAAAATAGACAGTTTGGTAAATCAGACTCATCTTCCAATGGCATATAAGTAGCTATGAATTGTCCGATAAATTGAAACTATATACATTCTTTGGAGTATCATTTACAAATCTATCTTTTAAACTATCTATTGTAACAATCATTAGTGAAAGCAAAAAGTTATTTAGCATAGTAAGAGTTATATGAAATTATTATAATTATTAAAACATTCGATATGAATCATAGTTAAACAATGGACATACACATATAACTTGGAGGAGAGAAACAAAAAACTATGTATGCTGGCATCGGGTGTTTTTAGTTATGAACCCCATATTTTGATTGTGATATTCAGGGTTTGGGACTCTAGTTTCTTGAGTTCTCTATATATTTTAGAGATCAGTCCTCTGTCACTTGTAGGGTTGGTGAAAATCTTTTCCCATTTTATAGACTGTCATTTTGTTTTGTTTTCAATTTAATTTCAAATCTAGTCATTAGCAAGTAATGCTTGTCTTTTTAAACTTTGGTGAAAAAAGGTTTCAAATTTGTTCATGATGAGCCAAGCTAATTCTCAGAGTGCAGCAAGACAAGATATCCCAAATCGAATCCCCTTCAATTTATTAAAATATGATCATAAATTTTATAATCTCTTCTCAAACATAAATAATAAATGGAAGGAAAAGGGTGAGGAGAAAGAGAATACACCTTCTCATAAGAAAGTGTTTGTGAATATTTCAGTGATTCCACTGCTAAGATATGGAGATCTTCCAAAATCGTCTGATGTGTTGTCAAAGATTATTTGACCTCATGGCAAAAGTTGTCATTAAAGGGTTGTTTTTTTGTTGTTGTTGTTGTTGTTGTTTTTGTTGTTGTTTTTTGTTTTTTGTTTGTTTTTTTTGTAAAAGCTGACATATGACTCTCTTCTTCTACTTACAATAATGTGATAGTCTAAGAGTATTTCTAAATTTTATTTACTGCTTGAATAAATTCTGATTTAATATTACAATTATACACTGAAATGGAGTTATATTACTAAAACAGTCTGAAGTTGTCTACTTAAAACAGAGGCGAGGATAAGGTGGATTTTACTTATAACTAGAAATGATCTTGTGTTGCAAAAACAAAATGAAACAGTTATAGACAGTCTTGGAGTAAACAGCAGATATTAAAATAATAAACACTGAAAATCTGATGAGGACATAATTTTCTTTAATACTTATGTGTGTGTGTGCAAGAAAAAAAATGACTAAAAGTAATTTTTATTGTCAGTGCTTTCCATAGGTATTAGACAACACAGAATGGTGCTAGTAATGAATGCACTTTGGAATATAACAGAAAAAATAAACTTGGGGTTTTTTTTCTACTAGTGCTCACTGGGATAGAAAAATTTCATTCCAGTCTGTCAGTTTTCATTTTCTTAAAAAGAACACCTTGTTCAGAGTAGCCAGTTTCTGTAATTATTTCTATATATGTTTGCTATTTTTCTGTCTCTTTATGTAAAGAATAGCTTTGCTTACCAGACCAAATTAACCACCTATTTCTTTATGAAGGTTTCCCTTAGAAGATTTACAAGATTTCACAAGGAAATAGATTTTAATTCAGTACATTCAATATTATGTACAAGATGTTAAGCATACATAATAAAAATGGGAGAAAGTAGTTTAAGTGTACAGCTGAAAGAAATTAATCTTTGACAGCATATGCCTTTATTTGTGCTCTGATTACATACACACAACCTATGGATGAGTAATCACATAGACTTCTTATTTCACTCCCTATCCATATCTCACTGATTAAAACAAATACAATAAAAATAATATTTTAGAAACTATTGCTCTTTGATCTTTTTCTATGATTTAAACAACTAAATAAAAGTGAAACCACTAAATTGTATTTTCTTATTAGTGATATAGAAGCAATTCAAGCAGGTATGTAAGTTCAAAGTCGATTTTAGAGGCAGTATTTATTTTTTTGATCATTTACTTGTAAAAATATAATTTATAGCTTATTAATAATCCTAGCATAAGGTAATAAAACTAAATATAAGCAGCTAAGAGTGCTATAATTCTTCATAAACTAATTCACTCTAAATGGGAAGTAAAAAAAATCTCCCATATTTAGGATTCTGTATATATATTATGTCATGCTATCTGTTAAATACCTAGCTTGGATTTTTCCTGATGTTTTCATTCATTTGTGTTCCTTTTCAAGAAAACATTTAGAGAGGAGTTTTAAATTATTTATAATTATCATAAAAATCATCTTTTGAAATGACCAAATAATGATAAAATGTGCCCCAGTGCAGTAGTGACAAGATTATTATAGAAATAATCACTTTATTAATTGACTTAATGTAGCTCACAGGAAGAAATTATTACTATAACTGTAAAACTACATTCGTATTTTTATTATTTTTGTTCATTGGTTTTGTTTTCCTAGGGTTTAGCTAGTTAGCATATGTGACCATAGCTTTGGAGCCATTTCTTATAACCTTGTGGGCTAGTCAGTAAGTAAAACACCTGAATGTGTTGCCCCCATATCAGAGCCCTTGCACATCCACAGCTGACTGTTGACTAGGCTATGCATCCGTAAGTCCAGTGCCATTATTTGTAGCTGTTATGAGTTCAGTTTTGATGTGACCTTGTCAAGCTTATAAAATGACATTTCACAGCACTTCTCTCCAAGCTTCTACTCTGTCCACTTCAGTGTTTCATGAACCTTAAGGGACTGGTATAAACGTCTGATTTAGGGCTAAGCTCTCAGGTTTGCTTTGTTCTTACCATCCTGTATAGCCAAGGATATCTGCATGAATTTCATTACTATGAGGTATGTTCTGGCTAATGATTAGAATAGCCTTTTTATGTGGGTATGTGTAAATATTTAGAAGACAGTATTATGTTATCCCCCCAGAGCAAAGCATGACTAAGAGCTTCTCTATGTAAGATCTAGGCCTTCCACAGCTGTGGACTTTTGATGAGATTCATACATAGTACTAGGCATAAATCCCTAGCTCAGCAAACCTTGAACGTGGGGTAGAGGCTGTCTATAGACACTATTGGCCGTTTTCAATGAGTTGTATAGGGCACTATCTTTAGTAATGGTACTTTGCTTTCAGTTTGTGGAGAACAACCTATAATCTTGGAAATAGCCTGGGTTGTTTGAGGCTCTGATATATGTTATTTTGAATATGTACTCGAGAGTTATAAGGCTGCTTTATATGCTATTTATATTTCTGCCTGTCTTAGTTACTTCTGTATTTTGAGAAGAGACCTCAAGGCAACATATCTCGAAATGTGCTTTCAGTTTCAGAGGATGAGTTTTTAAGTACTGTGGAATGAAATATCACAGGGAACATGACAGCAAATAGACAGGCTTGGTCCTAGAATAGTTGCTATGAGCTTACATCTTATTCACAAGTTGAAGGCAGAGAAAGAGTTTGATAGTGGCATGGGTTTCTTGAAACCTAAAATTCAACAGTGACACATCTCCCCCAAAAGTGCTGCATTTTGTAATCTTTGTCCCAAAAGTTCTACTAATTAGGAACCAAGCATTCAATCATATTAGCCTACAGTACAGATTCTCTTTCAAACTATCATAAGTATTCACTCGGGAGCTGTATAACTAGATTATGTGGTAGCTGCTATTTCTAGGGCTTTTTGTTTGTTTATTTTGTTTTGATTTTTCTTATGAATCATGGTACTGATTTTACAAGTGTCTTCACTATCATTTCTATCATTACTGCATAAGTCTCTGCCTTTCCAATCAATTACATCATCATCTATGGTTATTTATGTTATTATCTATTGCCATTATTGTGGTATGATGAAATTTCAGTTTGTACTGACATTTCTATGAAGGTTATTGATTATAAACCTTTTAAAGTATTTCTTAGCCAATTGTATATACTTAGAAAAATCTGTTTTATATGATAGCCTGTTTTTTATGTTAGTTTGTTAATTATCTACATTGTGTTCAGTTACTTATGTATTCTGTTAGTAATTGTCTATCAAGTGTATGATTGAAAAATATTTTATCATATTTTGTTGGCTGTCTTTTCACAAAACTGTTTCCTGGGTAAAAACAATCACAAGAAAACTAGTTTATTAATATCATATTTTGGTGATGTTGCCTACGTTTTGAGCCCTACTACTTTCCATTTGTGTGAGGGGGTGAGAAGTTGTGGAAAGCAAAAACTAAGTCTCAGGGAAGTAGTTGAAATAAACAAGTTAAATTTATTGAGAAGGGGAAAGCCTTATATACCCTCCTCACAGCCAGGGCGAAGGGCTGTGTTTTGCTGGCTATCTGATGCTGGGAGGTGGCCATCTCTTGCTGGTCCAGGTCATTTCATACCAAGACTCTGCCTCTGCTGTCAAGGCCCCCACCCAGGCAAACCTCACATTGGCTTATGAGGAAGTGAGCTCACAAGGGTCCCTCATGGCTATGAGGAAGTGCTATAAGCCCATGTTTTAAGGCACCAATTGGAAACATTTTGAACTGGTTGAGGCCAAGCTGGCCTCCAGTCCCTTAGAAGTCTTTAGAGCCTATGCATCCCACAATATTTATCTATTTTGTTCATCTTCTCTATTTTACTACTGGTATATGCTTCAACATCCTTACCTACTTCTATCTATGAAGTTTAGTCCCTATTTTTTCTTGCAGCAATTAAGGATATTATGATCCTTTATCCTAGGGGATTGAAATTAGACACTTGGTATATCTTATACCAAATATAACAGCCAAATATATAATAAAATGTTAGCCCTGTAGCTATAAAACTCTTACAAGCAAGAAGCCTCAAGACTTGGATTTGATTTTTATTTACTATTTATTTATTTATTTAATTAATTAATCAATTTTTGGTGAAGATGGGTAACACCAAAGACATAGGAAAAAAAAAAAAGAAAAGAGTCTATATGATCTCATCCAATCTAAAAATTCTTCCAAAGACAACTGAAGGCAAAGACAAAGCACAGAGTCGAAATACTTGCATTATTTTTAATACAGTCACTTTGCATTATTTAAAGTAGATTAGATTATTTTAATTATGCAATTTCATGAAACATTAATAAACATTAATGTTTATTTTTATTTTACAATTATCATTTTATTTTAATGTTAGTTTCAATATTTTAACATGCTTTTCTGATTAAGTTTAGTATTAAATCTTTACATTTTGCTAAGACTATTAATTATATATAACACAATCCAACCAGACATCTTAAGATTTTACATTATTCCTCCATGGCAAATATAAATATTTTGCTTATTCAATAGTCAGTATGTATTGAAACCTAATGTCCTTTGAGTATATATTATGGCTTCAGTTTTGTACTTTTACACAATTTTTGTGGGTATAAATATGTCTTTCTGTCTGTATATGTTCCTTGTGCTTTTGCTTTGTCTCATTTTCTTCCTCCTCTCACTTTTATTTTTCTGTTCTCATTTGTTTGTTTTTATATTATTTAGTTTTTATCATTCTTGAGATATTTGTTTTCCACAGAAGGACAAAAAAGGGGTAGATTCGGTAGGGTATTGGACAGGAGAATATCAGAGGATTATTGAGAGGAGAAACTGTAATCAGAAACTGTTCATTGCAAAAATTCTAATTTCAATTAAAGAAATGTAGCTGTTGTTGAGCAGTGTCAAGCACTAACTCTATATTATGTTATAGAATAAGTGTACAATGTCAGTATTATAGGCAGAAGTTCTGAAGAATAAGAAGAACACAGATAGTAGGAAAAACAGAGCAAGAAAGAAATGGACTGAGACAAATGCAGACCATTATTTGTTCTTCCCAGGACATTTCTGAACTTGATCTTATTTTTGACTGTCAGCATCTGAAGTCACATTAAGTTAAGACTTACATTAACACTAACAACTAAATGTCAAAACCTGACAGCATCACATTAAACACTATTTCTCATTTAATCTTCACAACAGTCCCCTTGAGGTGTTATTTTTTTCCACAACCTTAACAATCAAGAAACTGAAGCTAGAAGGAGAAATTCATCATGCTTACAAAGGTGCTCAGAATATTTGCAAATAATAATAATAATAATAATAATAATAATAATAATAATAATTTACTCCCGTGATTGTGATTTCTTCTTTAAAAAAAAAAAAAAATCAAACAACTTCTTTGGTTCTGGCCCAAGGAATATTATGTCATTTACTTCCAAAAACTGAGAAAATACTTAAGGAATATTTTAAATTTGACTGATATGCATCCAGTCACACTAAAAAATAGTGTGTGTTCTGCAAGAAAACACAAATTCAAAATGAAAAAGAAGTTGCTTCAACTTCTCTAATGTTTTGTTTACTATTTATTTTGTCACTAATGATTAAACAAACCACCTCATGCATGAATTAATCATTCTGTCACTAACATACTTCCAAACATTCTGTTCCTTTTGAATTTTAAAATGCTTTATTGTTGTTATTATTACTAATATTTAGAAGCTGGCCAGTTTCCCCTCTTCTAGTTCCCCCACACCTCTGCTCTTCTCCCAGCCCGTTCCCTGACCCCTCCTCTTCTAAAAGGCTCCTCACACCTCTCCTCTCTTCCAAGTCCCTACACACTTCTCCTTTCCTCCCAGTCCCCGCCAAACCTCCCCTTTCTTCCCATCCCCCTATACCTTTCTTTCTTCTCAGTTCCCTCACAAGTCTCTCCTCCCTGTTCTCCCCACACTTCTTCTCTGCCTTCCTCCTCTCCTCCTAATTTCCCCAAACTCCTTCTCTCCTCCCAGTCCTCCCTCACCTTTCTTCTTCTCCCAATTTCTTATGACCTCCCCTCCACCTCTGTTTCTAGTCAGGAAAGGAAAAGGCCTCCAATAGATATCAGCAAATATAGCTTGTCAAGTTGCAGCAAGATTAGGAACCTCCCCTTAAAATAAGGTTGTACAAGGAAGCCCAGTATGAGAAACGGTTTCAAAGAGCAGCAAAAGAGTCTGAGACAACCTTGTCCTCACTGTTAGGAATCCCACAGAAGACCAAGCTACACAACATGTGCAGAAGGCAATTCAATGCAGGCTCCCATTTGTCCCTCCACTTTCTGTGAAACCATATGAGCCCAGGTTATTTGTTTCCATGCTGTCTTTGGCCCCTCTGGCTCCTATTAATGCCTTCTCCCCTTCTTTTGCATTATTCCCCAAGCTCCATCTAATTTTGGCTTTCTGTACTTGTTTCAATCAGTTACTGAATCAAATCTCTCTGATGAGAATTGGTCTTGGGACTAATTTAGGAATATAGATCATTATATTGACTTTTTTTTTTCAGTCATGTTTTTCCACATTTCAGAGCTATTCAACCTCTGGTACTCAAGACAGTGTCAGGGGTGAGATAAAAATCATAGCATGGGTCTGAGCCTGAATCAGTCGTTGATGGAGCATTTTGGACCAGTCATTGGTTGACCACTTCCACAATATCTGCAAGACCTTTACCCTGGTACATCTTACAAGCAGGACAAATTTTACGTTCAAGGTTATATGACTGGGTTAGTATCTGCATACCTTCACTGGAAGTTTTGCCTGATTACTGGGGATGGCCCATTCTGGATAAATATTCTTTATTCCATAGTTAGTGTCACCCTTGTCATTTTCTGGGAGTTTTCATTGCACCAGGTTTCTAACTTACCCCAAATGCACCCTTTTCTAGTCACTCCTTACAGTACTTTGTCTCTGTCAATCGCCATACCGGATCCGTCCTATTTACATCCCCACCTGTTCCTGGTCCACTCATAAAATCTAATCCCTTCTCAGGGAGATCAGGGAGACAGAAGCAGACTGATCTCTGTGAGACGGAAACAACCCGGTCTACAGGGTAAGTTCCAGAACAGCTAGGGCTAGATAAAAATACTCTGTCTCAAAAATCAAAGAAACAAAGAATAATAGCAAAAGGAAACATAAATTACGTTCACTTTTATTTGTTTCACTTTAATTAAACACAAATGCCCTGGTATTGTGAGGTTAAAAGTAGTCAATCTTTTACATTTTTCTTAACTTCCTCTTAAAGTATGATTATTTAACACAAAATATGAAAGTCTGATGATGCTAAATAAATGCATTTTTTATAACAGTGATTTATTTATAAGTGTTTCTCTAGTAAAGTGTTATAGATCACAAAATTTGGTTAGGTTATTTGCTATTATAAAATTATGTCTGTATATTTTAACTCACAAATAACCTTAATTTTATCATTCAGTAAAGGACTGAAAGTCAGATTGCAACATTATCATCATTAAAAATAATTTATGCAATTTTAAGGAACCTCATAATCCAAGTATAGGAACATAATTCTCTCCACTGTTTGTCTTTCTTCAAAATAAGACTGTTTTTCTTTTTAAAAATCTCTGACATACTTTTGACTAGTAGCAATGTAAGTGAATGTGTGCTAATAAGGATCAATCAGTGTCTTGACATTGTGAAGCTTGAAATGACAGTAAAGATTCCCCTGCTGAGAAGTGTAATCTCGGTCTTCACATCTAGGCATTAATAAATGGAATAATTGTCTGTCAGCATGCTTCTAAATTATTTAAGATGCAGAGATAAGGAGAAGCAGCTCATTAAAAATAAATTGTGCCAGTTGGTTCTTGTTGCTTGAAGTGAATTCTGAAGACAATAAGTAATTATTGCTAATGTTATAATAAGAAGATAGACGATAAGAAAGAATTCTGTATAGCTTTGCTTCTATTGAATGTGGAAGTTCTGAAAGTTGAACAGTGTTAACTAATGGCTTATGCAGAGAAAATAGGCCAAAATGCTCAAACCTTCTCCATAGAGCAAGATAGTGCTGTGTATAGAAATTCAGTAGACTCAGGTGGACATAAGACTCTGAAATACCAGAATGGGTGCAAAACAAGCAAGCAAAGCTGACCAGTACTCTCTTGATAAACATATAGTCCATCAACATAATTAGCTAGCATCAGACATGTCTTCTAGGTGATATCAAAAAACATTGTTCTTTTGTTCTTATTTACTTTATTCATCCATTTGTATAATAAATACATAAAATTATTATCATATATTAGTAATAAATTACATAATTAAGATCTTTTTATTATTTTTATACACCAAATAATTATTACCCTAGTCATTTTTAATTTTATTTTTACAAGACAAATTTAATCTAAAGATTATTGAGTGTTTGGGTGTATGTGTGAGTCTGTGTGTGTATGTGTCTGTGTATAGGTGTATGTGAACACATGTAAGTAGATGTATGGAGGCCAGTGATCAATGTTTTGAATGTTCCTAAGGAGAACCACTAATTATAATTTTTATTTTAGTATAAAATGACATGTATTTAGTTATATGAGAGTGTGTGCATGTATATGTGTTGTGTATTTGTGTCCATGCATGCACACACATGTAGCATACTCATGCATATGATTGCAAGTACACTTTCCATAACATTTCTGTAGACTTCAGTGGAAAACTGAGAATTGATCTTCTTCAAACAACTGGGTCCCAGGAATCAAAATCATGTCATCAGGCTTAGTATCAAGTAACCTTTTCTCTTGAGCCCATTCTGTTTTATGAGACAGAAATTTTCTCTGGCTTGAGGCTCCCAAATAAGTGAGGCTGAGTAGAGAGCCCCAAGTGTCCATCTTCACCTCCCAAATATTAGAGTGACCATTGTACACCATGAACTTGGGTATCTGCATGAGTCGTGAGTATTGAACTCAGATCCTCATGCTTTCACATCAAGGACTTTTCTAAGTGATCACTATCTTCATCCCCTTTAAGTTGATTGTAAGTTATATATGAAAATTATTGTCTTTCCTACAACAATTACAGACATTCAAAATCTCCTCCATTTTTTCTTACTATTACAATTTTGTTATTCAACATTGACACTAGACTAAAACATTTACTTCACAGTAAAGTATAAAGCCGGAAACATCATAAAAATATATATATGCCTTAACTGTAAAAATGTATTCCTCCATCTATACTGACACTGCTCTATTAGCTACATAGAAAACTCTTATTTTTTCTGTAGTGGGATCACATGTGGTACTGCAGCAATTTGTTATGCGATAATACCCATGACCATGCAATGTTGATATTAAACATACTACTGTTCATATCCTCCATTAGCTTTTAGGAGCTTCTCTCATTTTTTTTGTTTGTTTAGTGTCTCAAAATTATAATCACATTGCTACTTTAATTTATAACTCTGCTAAATGATCAAAGAAAGTCATTAAATAAATGCTAAGCAAAGCACGGTGGCACATGTTATTTTAATTTAATTTTTTTATTTTTATCACAGCACTTGGGAGGTAGTGTCAGGCAGTTCTTTATAAGCTGAAACCCAGCCTGTTCTACATAGTGACTTTCAAGTTAGCCAGGGCTATATAGAGATAATCCGTCTCAAAAACAAAACAAAAGTAAACTAAACCAGAGAGAGAGAGAGAGAGAGAGAGAGAGAGAGAGAGAGAGAGAGAGAGAGAGAGAGAGAGAGAGAAACTCAAAGAAAAGAAAAGTTCTGTTTCCTTTAAAGGTACAATGCTTTTTCCATCAATTTCCACTTTTGACATCAAGTTCAACTTTTTAACTTTTAGTTTTGACTTTTAGTCAAAAAAAAACTTGGAATAAACTAAAGTCACCTCATTTTTAGTAAGGAATAATTAATAATTGACCAAATTATAATTAATAAAAACTAATGTATTTGTGTATGATATGTGTAGATGAGTGCACTTGCTTACAAAAGACAGAAGTGTCAGGTTCTCCAGGAGCTGGAGTTACAGGTTGTTGTGAACAGATAAACATGGAGACAAAACTAGAGACTTCTGTAAGAAAAGAATGTTCTCTTAACAGTGTATCAGTCTTCTCAGCCACTTAGATTCTGAACTGAATTACTTTTAGTTAATATTTCAAAAATTAAGATAAAAAGCATTTACTAAATGAATTTTATGAATCAAAACCATATCCAATCTTATAGTACAATTAAGATAGTTTAAAGAAAAAATTTTATTAAAACTTGATTTTTTCATTTTTTTAAACTACTGCCATAAATATCCTACATCTTTGGTAGTATCATATGCTTTACTTCAAACACTACAACATGACTTATTAATTACTTTAGATTTGAATTTGCTTAATTAACCAAATCTCTCATTCTTTCTTTATTTCCACTTGCCACATTTTCGTTCTAGCAGAAATGAACAAAATTGGGGACCATTAGATCTACATTATAGTTGTGGGTCGTTTGTGAAATGCAAAGATTAATTAGGAAAAAGAAACCTTGCACTAAGTGATTCTGCAATGTCTTAGAGGACATAAATCCTATTTCCTTAATGGGATTTACAAAATATTGTATCTAGTTAGCCTTAGCTGTCAACTGGATGCTCACCTTAAATCAAATTGTAACATGATACTTCAACTGAGGAAAACTCTTCACCAAATAGGCCCATCAAAGATTTTTTTTTGATGGTTAATAGATCTAAGCGAGCCTATCACACTGTGGGTTGTATCATTTCTGTACCAGTGACACTGGGATGTATGAGAACTGTAACTCATGAATTGAGGAGCAAACCAGTAGTCAATATTATATGATGGTTTCTGCTTCAAGCTCCTGCTTTGAGCTTCTCTCTTGCCTTTCTTAGGTGGTTCACTATAACCTACAAGATAAAATAAATTCTTCTCTTATACTTTTATGCTTTATGTTTATCACAACCAAACAAAGGAAATTAGAATAAGTCTTACAAAGTTTTACCAAGTGACTATTGCATTTTTGGTAACTTGGTGAAAAAGAAAACGTTTGATTTGTGATTTCAATAAAAATCTGTAGAGTGGATGTGTTTTATATATTTTAACAAAGTGGGAAAACTTTCTTCAGTGAAGGTTACAATATAAAAAACATAAAAATGATGTTAAATTCTATTACATTGCAAAGATTATATTTCACCCATTTGAATAATTTATAAATCTACTAGTGGTAGATGTAACTTGGAATGAAGCTTAAGGATGAGTGTAATACAACATGTTATATCTAACTGATATTTTTCTCTAGTATTTTTTCTACAGTGGAAAAATATGCAATTTCCAGCAATAGTATTTCTTCATGACACTACAAGTTTAATTTGGCTGATTAATAAAAACTCAGTAGAACAGGCAGTTTTTCTCCAAGTGCCCACTGCACAAGAGACAGGCTAGAAAAATCAAAGCTAGCCTGAAAACTCAATGTTGGAAACATCATATACAAGAAAATTCCAATCAAAATTATTTCTAGTAACAACTGAAGTCTTGTTTTCCCTGCTTTTATCTTTAAATATTTTTCTATAATACTATAGAAAGAGTTTCTTTTTTTTTTCAGCAGAAAGTTATAATGAAGTCTTTCTGGATATTTAATAATATATGGCTAGAAGGGATTTAACTGGACCCTAAAGACTCACATTCACAACCCAAAAGCATTAGTTGAACTATGTTCATAGCAGCATTATTCATAATAGTAAGAACCTGGGAACAACCTAGATGCCCCTTAACTGAGGAATGGATTAACAAACTGTGGTACATCTACACAATGGAGTACTCCTCAGCAGTAAGCAAAAACAAACGATATACTCAAATTTACAGCAAATGAATGGATTTGGAGGATATCCTTCTGAGCAAGGAGGAGGAAGAAGAGGGGCATCTGTGGTTGCATGTAAAACACATTTAACAAAAGAGAGAGGAGAGGAGGCTGACTGGAGTGACATATGCCTTTAATCCCAACATTCTGATGTCTGAGATTTACAGGCAGATCTCTGTGAATTTGAGGCCAACATCGTTTACAAATTGAGTTCCAGGAAGCCAGAGATGTTATACAGAGAAATCCTGTTTTGAGAAAACAGACCAAAAAATAGAGAGGGAGGGAAGGAAAAAGAGGAAGAGAGACAAACACAAACAGAGGAAAGATCACATCTATGCATGCATTGGGCAAGAGTGTTTCTAGTGAAAAAGGTATTTTAGATATGACTGGCTTAAGCAAGCTACAATTTTATTAGCACCTTCTAACTGGCCAGGAACAATCAGGGGCTGACTAAGGTTACAGCCTTTCCATTGTTGGAAAAGCTTGGACAAGTTCCAGGCTCTGTCCTTATTTGGTTATCTGCTGACTGTGGTCAGGCCTGCCTTGGCCTGGTCCTGTAGGTATCAGTCACCTTCCTTGCTGTCAGGACATTGGAGATGGAGATTGATTATCCTTTCTTGGTTGCTCTTTCGGAACATGCCTGAACCTGAGTCCTGATCTCCGACAGAAGACTGAGCAGCTTATTATGGTATTTGCTCAGTCCTTTCAGAATAAGAAGGAGGAGGAGGAAGAGGAGGAGGAGAAGGAGAAGAAGGAGAGAGGGAGGGAGAAAGAGAGAGAGAAGCCTATAGACAGAATCATAAACCAATTGGAAACGAGTTTTAAAAAAAGGTATAGAACCACAGTAGCAATAGAACTAATATTGGCAACTGTTTCAATGGACAGTGATTTCATCAGAAATTTCTGACTTTAGAAATTACTCATTAGGGACACACACACACAAACACACTTGACTTTCTAAAGTTCGAAACCCCGCAACCAAGCACAAAACACATTCAATCTCTGCATTTATATCCAGCTGTCTCTAATTCACTTTCATTTGTATGTATTTTATTTAAGAACTGTTGCCCATTGAGCAATTCTGCTCAAATCTTTTCATGTTGTCTCACTCTCCTTTTTCTTATGTGTTTTATTTTTAATCTTTTCCCTTGTTGGGCTTTCCTAGTGAATATAAAGTGGCCAGGATTGAAAGTTCTCCTGTTCTCAGCCTCTTCAAAGGGAAAACCAGCTAGTCTTTGGTTATCTGACTTCATGTCTTTAAGTCTTAAATTCTAAAAAACAATTGATATTTTAGAATAACTTCTGGACAATATATATTATTTAAAAGAAGAAGAGATATGTTTAGATTAATTGAAATTGAATTAAAATAAATTGTCAAAATTTATGTTTGATAAGAAAATGTTTCTAAAAATTGTCTGAAAGGTTATATCAAAGCAATGAGGTTTCCCTCTGCAGTTAATTTTAAATATTATCTGTTATACTTAGCTTTAGGAGTGGTGAAAGCTAGAAGTCTATATTAATATATTTCTTTAGTTTTACATAATTTTAGCTACCTGTTAGGTCAGAATCAGAAGTAGGCAATGAATTTGAATATGAAATCTCAAGCTATCCCAAAACAACTTCCACAGCATTTATATTTTTCACAACAGGAAGTTCTAATTAATCAGTTTTATAGAATCATTAACACAAATGTATCTTGTCTAGAAACTTTAGAGCCAAATGTTCTCTGTTAATGAAAAGTATAAAAATTTAAAACTGTGTAAGTGTTTAGTATTGTGTGAAACAGCTCTACAGATGTTTTGCAGGTATTTTAGATTCCCCCATATATTTTATAGAAATAAGAACTATTTTTGCTTAGTCTATGGCTACACACATATTTAGAGGGCACTACATTGGTCCAGATCATATGATTTGTTCATGGTGTTTGTACAGGAGCATTGTAAAGACTATTCATAACAGCAACCCAACCTTGGTGGAAACTGATTTTTTAAATTAAAAATGTTTTTATATAGATAGCCTATGAAAATTTGAGGTTATAGTTTAAACCAAAAAGAAAGATTATTACACAGATCTGACCAAAAGAGAATCTTTTTAGGTAAACTACAGAAATTCTTCCAAATGTCCAAGGGTAAAGAAAACCAAACCAGCCCTTTTTGTAAAATAACCTCAGAGAATATATATTTGGCCAGTGATATAATATCAAACAAATAGCCTTATCACATTGGAGTTCTGTGGAAGACAGTTTGTAGTTCCATATTTCTATTTAAGGTACATAGTAAAATGGTATTTTTATTCTTCTCATAAAAGACTTCTAACTAAATTTGATTTGAAGCTTTATAATGTTCTTGGTGTGTTCAAGTATCAGTACATATAGCCTAGTATTATATCATGAATTTTTAACTTATTCAATTTTAATCAAATGGTCTTTGTTAAGTATTGCAGTTCGAAAAGAATATTATAGATCAAATAGTTCAAGAGCCTCAAACAACAAAAAATGGTTTGCTCATAATTGTGGAAACTGCAAATTCAGGAATAGGTTGTATGCAAGGTCATGTTTGTTACAGGTAGAAACTACTTTGCTTTATAGATGATCACATTCTACCTGTTCTCTCAAACAGACAGACAGACAGACATAGAACGATAGAGAGAAAATGCACTGGCCTTTAGGTGGAAGTTTGTTTCTGTCCTACCTTTCAATTCCCAAACAACAGACACAGAAGCTTATATTAATTATAAATCCTGAGTCAATGGGCATATTACTAAGTAGTTATTATATTTTAAACTCACCCATACTCTTTATTTATACTTTGCCCTGTGGTGGTTCTTTTATTAACAAGAATAATCTCCTGCTCTTTCTGTATCTAGCTGGAAACTCTAGACTCTGTCCTTTTTCCCCCCAGCATTCTCCTTTCTAGTCTGAATCTTCTGCTTAACTTTATTCTGTTTAGCTATTGACCAGTCAGATTCTTTATTAAACCAATCAAGAGAAATATATTTACACAGTGGATTCCACAGCCCTGGCTTTTTCTTTAAGGGCAATCTTATCACCTTGGCTCTTCTATCTTCCCTTCCAAGATAAACATAATGGAGTTTAGTGTTTAACATATAGATTTTGAAAGGACACATTTAATCCAGAAAACATATAAAGTACCATCAAGAATGTCAAAATTATTCATTGAATTTAGGTTTAATTTTGCTGCCTAAAAACTCACCAGTTTTTTCAGATTCTTCAATTTATTGAAACAAATTTATCATGTATGTCCTTATGATTGTCTGGAATTTCATTCATATCTGTTATAATGTTTGCCTTTCAATTTCTAGTTTTATTGAAGTAGGTGTTCCTTTTTTGTTTAATTTGGTTAAGAATTTGTCAATCCTGTTTCATCCTTAAAAAATAAATTTAACTTTTTCCCTATGTTGTACATAATTGTGTAAGAAAAAAATGTTGGAAGTGTTGAAAAACCCATACTTACATGTTCATATGGGGATAACTATATAGAAATATGTTATATCAAAATGAATATTTCATCTTTAAAAAAACAACACACTGTTTCTTTAACACATATGAATATATAAAAGACACTACAAAATATGCTGCATTGCATCTTCTTTTTAGGGCTTTTGTCTATTGATTTATGATGTGCCTTTCTTGTCCTCTCTTCTTTTTTTTTTTACCTCAGATCACATTCAATATCAGTCTCTGTGATCCAGTGTACAATTTCCTCTGCATTCACATAATTGTGCTTTTTTAAAAAATGCATTGAAATTGCAGTTTAGATGATGTTTTCTTTAAAATAGTTTGTTAAGAAGCCGTGAGCTATTATGTTCACAATTAAGTTCTAACATTCTATATCTGGTTGTTTTCAATTATTCTATACTATTTGATTTCCTGAAAATTTATAATTGACATCAATTTTATAATGAAATCTTTAAGGCCTTGATGTCTTTCAGTTTTTATACTGTGGTCAGCTCAGGCTGCTATAATATGATGTCATAATTACAAGAATTTAAAAGCAGCTACTTAGTTTCACAGACCAAAAAGTTGGGAAAAACATTCCAGCTGATTATGTTCCTCAAGATGACCCTCTTAATGGCTTAGTGAGTGATATTTTCTAGAACATTCTTTTTATTTATTTATTTATTTTCATACCCACCACTGCCCTCCCTCCCTCTTCTGCTCCTTGTCCTGCGCAGCCTCCCTCCATCCCATCTCCCATCCATTCCACAGGGAGAATAAGGTCTCCCAAGGTGAGTAAAATTGGTCTGGAATATCCACTTGAGATATGTCCAAGTTCTTCCCTCAATATCAAGTCTGAGTAAGGTGTTGTCCTATAGGGGATAAAAATTCTTTCCTTAAGATGACAATGAACTTTTGTGTTTCCTCTCATGATGACGTCATAAGGACTCAAATAACTATAGTAACCTGCCAGTGGATGAATAATAATATAGCTGAAATAAATCTTAACTTAAGAATGGCTTTTGTTTTGTACCACTATGAATTTATTTTCTACAATATTTTAGTGGATTGTTGAGTCTATAATGTCAAATTATAATATATTAATCTTGATTAGTTTTTAACTTAATATTTTCTGTTTGCCAAAGTTATAATTACACTTCATTGTAATTATGTACATCTGCATATATATATGTGGCATATGTATATTTTTTACTACATTGCTACTGATATTTTGTTATATATTCATTATCTACATTATCAGGTCAGCTTCTTTCACATTCCAAAGCCTGATATCTATCTCTTTGTTACCTGATGAAAAATTTCTCATCAATTTTCAGCACCATTCACATGGTCTCTATATCACCTATTATTGTCATTGTATTTTCAGAAATATATAACAGAAATGTTATATAAATTTAAATAAAAGTTTCATTTAATCAAAATTACATGTTTCCTTTTATATTTATATGTTTCATTTTATTTTTTTTCTGTAGTTTTTTTTTCTTATGATTCAAAAGTGATTCTCATTTGAATGTTTTTCTCTAATTAATCAGACAATTTCCCAAGGCTTCTTCTTTGATGAGTAGTTTATTCATTATTCTACTCCCCTCTCTCATTTTGTTGTTCTCAATTTAACGGGTTTTTATGCAATCTATTCTGATTACAATTTCCCCTCTCTCTAGTCCTATTATCTCCCACTTTCCATTATGTAAAGCTTTCTATCTCTCTTTAGAAAACAAAAAGGCACCGAAAGGATAATAACAAACTATAATAAGATAAAGCAAAAAAACAAGTCAGAATATAAGACAAAAAAATAGCAGAAAAGACTCCATGAAAATACTCGAGAAAGAGATACTGATGCATAAATACTCTGTGATGGAAATGTTCTCTGTATGCTGTAAAAAAAAAGGAGCTGTTTTGGCCTATGTAGAGCACCATAAAAGTGGGTGGAGTATCAGAAGACAGACAGATAAAAAGAAGGTAGAGTTAATCAGTCTCCATCCAATCCTAAAAGAAGAGACATATAAGAAATCCAGGTGAGCCATGGGCCAGGACACGTGGCAGATAAAATACTAAAAATAGGTTAAATTAAGATAAAATAGCTTGCTAATAATGTGTTTGAAACATAGGCTAAACAATACAAAATTAATATAAGCGTTTAATTCATTTCTTTAAAAGACAAAAGCCGCCGCGGGCCAAGTCCAAATCTCTGACCCAAATGAAGTCAAAAACCTTCTACAACAATTCTCTTTGGTACATATTTGGTCTTTTCTTTCAGCACATTTTGTTATATCTTTGTTCTGAAAATTTAGTCTTCTACTTATTTTACGTCAGCAATACTTTCTTTTCTACTCTAATCTGCTTGCTCTTCATTATGAATTTTTGACATTTATAGACAATACCTTCAGGTTATAAAAATTTTCTTGTATGATTTTATCAAACATGTTTTATGGAACTTTAACCTGGGTATCTGTTCTCCTGCCTCTATTCCTATTATGTTTAGATTTTGTCTTTTCATATTGTCCCAGATTTCTTGACATTTTGTATGAGGATTTTTTAATAATTGACATTTTCTTTCACTGATACATGCAATTCTCCTATCATTTATTCAGCATTAATACTCTGTTCATCTTCTGTATTCCGCTGATGGGACTTGCCTATGAGGTTCCCTATTTAATTTTATAAATTTTTTCTTCCAAGATTTTTTTCTACTAATTATCTCTATTGATTCTATTTTTTTTCTCTGCCTCATCCTAACCAGCTGCCCAGCAGGAGTGGGAGTCATGGTGTGTTCCATGGAGTCTTCCTGCCTTGGGTAACAAAGTACAATGTAGGAATAAGGTCAGGAACACACCTACCTCACAGCATGATGATGATGATGATGATGTTGATTATTTTGTTTGTTTTTAAGACAGTGTTTCTTGGTGTAGCATTGGCTGTTCTAGAAGTCACTGTGTAGAACAGCCTGTTAGAGTTCCACCTGCCTCTGCCTCTTTAATGCTGGGATTAAAGGTGTGCACCATCACTGCCTGGTTCTGTTTTATTTTTTAATTTTTGTAAAAGGTCTTTTATTTAAGGACTTTTCCCCTTTTACACACATTACACTGTTTTTCTCTATCCCCTTCTTCTACCTCTCCTTCCCCTGCTTTCCTCCATCTTCCCTCCACCTCATCTCCCATCCACTCCTCAAAGACCGCAAGACATCTCCTGAGTAGTCAACATAGACTAACATACCAAGTTGAGGCAGGACCAATCCCTTTCTCCCTGCATCAATGCTGAGTAAGACCCTCAACCAGAGAATGGATAAAGAAAATGTGGTACATTTACATAAGAGTATTAGCCAAAGGTAAAAACAATGACATCATGAAATATATAGACAAATGGATTGAAGAAGAAATAAATTTTATTTGAGTGAGATAATTCAGCCCTAGAAAGACAAACATGGTATGTCCTTACTCATGAGTGGATAGCAAACACAAAGCAAAGTATGATTAGGCTGGATTCCAGAAACCCAGAGAAGCTAGGTAAAGAGGAAGATCTTAAGAGGGATACACATGATTGTCCCAGAAAAGGGGAAATGGTTAGGCTCTCCTAGGTATACCAGGAGCGGGGTATAGAAAGGGTTAGAGAAGGCTGTGGTGGGAGAGGAAAGCAGAGGATGAGAAATAAGAAAGATATCTTGACAGAGTGAGTAATCATGACTTTAGGGAGAAACCTAATGCCAGAGCAATCCAAAGAAAACCACAATGAGGTTCGAGTTTAGATACCTACCAATATTGCAGAGGGTGCCTGAACTAGCATTTCCCTGTCATGAGATTGGTGACTACCCTAATTGTCATCATAGAACCTATATCCAATGACTGTTTTCATAGATTTCTTTAAGATACTTATTCATTTCTTCATTATGAACCTATGTCATATTCATACAGGTTACCTTAAGGTATCTATCTTGTTTTCTAGCATTTCTCAAGGCCTATTGTTTTAGGTGTTGGGGACATATTATCCAAACTGTCACTGATTGTTTTACATTGATGTTTAGGCATCAGGGATTTAGAAGACTGCAATTCTAGATGATAATATCTGATCTTTTCTTCGTGAAGTGCCATTCTTTCCTTAGTTTCTCTTATCCTGTTTGGTTCTTAGGCAAGTGTAACAAATGTATGTCAGTAGAAAATGCTTCTGGGATTCTGCAAGGCTTTTTTTTTTTTTTTCCACTTGAGACTTTGGGTATAGTGAGTATCTAGGTTTTGAAAGCTAATAATTATGAATAAAAAAGGGCTGAACAGGTCCACAGGCCTGAGGAAACCTTGTAGTTCCACCAGGCCCTGCTTAGTCCCCCAGGGATGGGAGAAGAAGGAGTCAGAAGAGGACACAGCATGTAGTCTTCCACAAAGCTAGAGATGAAATTGGGAGAAACTTTGGAGGAAAAAAAGGGAGTGTCAACATCAGAAGCTTGCTGGACTACTTTTCTGGGCTACTTGCTTTTCTTTAGGGTTGAACAGTGAGCTACTGGGAACTCCTTCCAGAGCTGGGTGATGAACAAAAGAATGAATGGGAGGAAGGACATTTGGAGGAAGAGATCAGCTTGATCTAGAGTTGAAGGCAAAGAGAAAGTGGTGCCTATAGTAGATGATTTTCAGCAAGGCTTGAGGATGATTTGCAGAAGGATAAGAGAAGATCTGCAGGTAGCCTAAGTGCTTTTCTGGCCTGTTTGCCTCTGAGTTCCAAAGTAATACCTTTAGCAACATTTCTTAATCATACTTTCAGGTTCAAATAATATAGGAGCTTTTAAACTGTGTTCACTGAGTTCTAATTCAATGAAGTTTATCATAATCTCTTTAAGCTCAAAAAAAGCCAAAACAAGAGGAATAAAGTGTGATTTACATAAATTTATAGTCTGTGCTTCACTTGTATTAAAAGGATTATTTTTATTTTTGTAATTCTAAAACACAGAAAAATAAACCGCTATTAAAGTTATAATGCTGAGTGTGTCTTTTGTGATATTAAAGTACAGCTGTGTTTCCTAGGTTAAGGTCTATGCAGAAATACAATGACCAGCCACAACTCCATTTGTATGGATTTCCATGAGAATTCAGAAAATATAAAAACATGTTTTATTTTTTCTTCTTGTTTGTTTGCAATTGTTTCTTTCTGATTTGAATAAGGATATACATGTATCAATATCTCAAAAATACATAAAAGTATTTTTTAAATAGTCTAAACCATGCAACATTACTTCTGAAACACTCAGTACATGTATTAAAATTTAAAATTCAATGAAAATTATTTTTTCTTTTTTAATATTATTATCAATAAATTCATATTTTTTATCCGTGTATATTCTTGGTCAAGCTCCCTTCCACTTCCCACCCCTTCCTGTCACTCTCTCTTCTCCACAACACTTTATCTCTTCCCCAGCAAGGGCAGGAGATCTCAAGGTCCCAAGATGGCTTAGCTCAACATCCTCTCCAGGCAGATCTGCTTTCCTCCACGACTGGGTCAGGTGTTCCTCTGGAAGGAGTGGGATCCAAGGTGATGATGGTACAAGGACTTTCAGATCCCAAGCTGTTCAGTGTTTGTGGTTTGCAGCTTGGACATGTTTTGCTTTCTACTTTTTTGTTTAGAGTCCACTATTGAGTGGACTCTCTCTAGCAGAACATTATTTTTTAAATCATGAAATGAATGAGTCTTCTAGAAAGACACTATCAACACAAGCAATAGAGAGTTAAAGAACTTTAACAAATTCTAAAGCAAGTAACTACAGCAAAATGTAAGTGATCAGCCTGCAAAAAATCAATGATCTTTCTACTACAAACCTGCTTTGTTTCCATTAGGTACAAATAGGAAGTAATTTCCTCAATTTTATTTAATTTAGTAATTTTGTAAAATTAAAGATGTAATCAAGAACTGTACTTATACATCAGACAAGACAATTTATTGAATTAATTTTAATAAGTGCATAGTGCAATTATCCTATTCTACAATATTACTTTTAAAATTGCTTTCATAATCAATACAAATACAATGAAGCACTAAAATTACATTAAATAAAAAATATATATCTATTAATTTGCATCTATCACAGTAGTAATGTATCAGTACATAATGAATATAAAAGAGACATGTATTTTAATAGCACACAAATTATCTGAATATTATATAATTATTTTTTATTACGTCTGTAATTTATATTAACAAAAAAATTCAATATGTGAAGTATTGCAAAGTCAAGGATAAAAACAATTTAAAATGGTTACTTAAGCAATGAAAAACAAAATAATTATGCAGGTGACTTAGATATAAATAGAAGGTAAATTTTCATCAAATGAGCTAGCAGGGAAAATTTGAAAGGATAAAACACACCAAATGAGAAACTGTCGAAGCTTTAGTGATTATGATATTGGAAGGTGGAATAAGGAAAAGTTATAAAAAGCCATTTACAACAATAGATAACTATTGATACGAACATGTACAGAACATTACTTAACCACATTTCTGTGATGGTCATTTATCTAATGGTTCAATGAAAACAGGAAGTAGGAGCTTTTACTATACTCACAAACAAAATACTATATTAAGTATTTTAGTTGATAAATTATATAAAATAGATTTTTGAAATTTCTAATTTAAATGAAACAATCTTGTACCTGGGAGACAGACTTTGATCTAATTGTTTTACATGGCAACAAGTGCGTGAATTTATTCACTTGTAAAAAAAAAAAAGATTACTTGTGCACACAAAATGTATTTACCTGGCAACTTTCAAACTGTTAAAAAATTTTAAAAAAATCTAGATTTCTTGTACTTTAGATTATAAATTTTACTCATTCCTGCATTGGTGAATAATAACCCACGTTTAAATATAGAACTTTTGGAAAACGACGCTAGCTCTGAAAGATGTTGATGCTCATGAAAATCATCCACTATTTCATTTATCTCACTATTCATTATTTCATTTTCTAAAAGAAATAAAAAATATAACATTTAAGAATATTTTTCTTTTTTAATGTATTTAACACAAGTAAACATGTATGATTCTTAAACTGCCATATGTAAAAGCTTTGTGATTTTAGTATAAGAAAATAGAAAACAATATTAAGAATATATAATAGCTTAGGAGTTATTCTCATATCATCTGAATTTATAACATCTTTGTGAATAGATTACATTAACTTAATTTCTATTTTGAGATAATCAGATATTCTCATTTGCTAAATTAATAGTTTATGTCACATTAAATAATAAAATTTGTATTGTGTGCATTTCTATTTTGTTTTCATATTGTTTCTCTTTGTATATACTATATTTTATTTATCTAGATAGAAGAAGAGTTTATATACACATATTAACAGCATCATGTCTTGTCTCTTACTCTAAATATTTGCCTAACTACCAGGAGCTGACTAAACTAATTATTTGGCAGTTGTGATAATATTATTCTACTGTGCAATGACGGTAGCAATTATTGAGGTTTTACTTTAAACAGAGAATACTAAAATTTATAAAACACAATGAAGGCAGTATGTGATGATACATTATATATTTAATAAAGCCAATCTGGAATATCAGAGAGAGGAAACAGACCACAGTCAAATTTCATCCAGTCAACTTCTCAAGGTAGAAACTATTTTCCAGCTTTCTCAGTCTGGCCCCTTTGTCATTCCTACAAAATAATTCAGTCTTCCTATGCCTGCCTTAAATACTTTCTTTGCCCAATTTTTTTCACTTCAGGTTCAATTCTGCATCACATTAAAGGTGGGAGCTACTACTACTTGGTAGTTAGGCTTTGAATACACTGAAACAGAAAGATCTCAGTCTCTGTTGTTATGGGATTAACGGTGTAGATCCGCACTCCTGGTCTTTCTCCATGCTGGGATTAAATGCCTGAGTTACCACTCTCAGATCCTCTTGGTTTGACTGTGGGTGAGCTGTTTTCTGATATTCTAGACTGGTTTTATTAAATATATAATATCTCACCAGAGTAGTCCTCAGAGGAAAAATTGTAGTACCATAGGACTATATCAAGAGTAATGACAGATCACAAACTAATAACTTAATGATGTACTTTGAAAAAAATAATAACTTTTAATACCTTTCCTCAAGGAATGTGATAAGATAAAATCAAAATCAAGGCTGAAATTGTATTAAACAGAAATAAAAACAACAAAAAACACAACAAAGAAGAAATCAAAGAGAGGATTGCTTATTTGAAAAGATTAACAAGAATCACAAAGCTTTGGCCTAATGAAACAAAAAAGAAAAGATCCAAATTAAAATCAAATCAGAACAATAAAAGAGAAACACTATAAATAGTCCTGAGAACACTGAAAGAATCATCAGTCAGTACTTACTGAATAAGTTTCAAATATATTCCTTTGATGATTCCCTCATTTTTTCAAAGTTATTGACAATCTTTTTGTTAATAATTTATAAATTAGCTCTCACTAAGTAGAAAACAAAGATATTTTCAATTCTTCATGAAATTTAATATAGGAAAAGTTCTCAAAGCATAAATGAAAGAAGCAGGAACAGGTGGAGAAATGTACTAAGCCTAACTTCTATAAATTTAAATTGGGAGAAAGGGATAGAAAAGAGACAGAGAAAAACACATATCTGTGAGTTGTTTGTGCAGGTATATTGCTAATCATTAGACAAAAAACTGAATCACAAGGATTTTCATGATGTAGATATAGTGTTGGAAGCATAAAGACAGTTGGTAACATTCATAATCTACATATTTTTACATCTCTATAGCATCCAGTTAGGACTGAAATGTCAGTTTATTTCTACTGAGGATACTCTGTGTTATTGATTGTGTTTCAGCCTTCAATTTCAATGTTTTGCATTTCTGCTTGTCGGCATTTTCGCTATCTTTGAACTCAGGATCACAAATCACATCCCTGATATTCTGAGATCTCTTCTCAGGGATCTCCACTTATAACTAGTGAAGTTCACATGATTTATGTGTCTACCTGGAGTTTTAAAAGCTGGAAAATGGGAATATATTACTGTTGCTTTTCTTGATATGTATGCAACATTTTTAGCTTAATGTTGCCAAAATAACTATTCATGGTAATTTTATGAGAGATCAAAATATTAAAATAACAAACTATTTACAGAGCATGCATGTTCATAGTTTAAGATAATTTATATTTGATGTATATGTATTTGTTTCTGTATTTATTTCTGTGTGCCACTTGAATGCCTGGTACTTAAGTAGGCCAGAAGACCATATCGGATTCCTCCTTGGAAATTGGAGTTACATATTATACTTAGTATATGTGAGTACAGGGGAGTGACTCAAAAGTCCCTTGAATAGCAACCAGTGTTTGTATTCAATGTGTGTTTTTTCAAATTATTTGAATTAGCTTTTTAATTAATTATGGATCTTCAAGAGCAATGAAGTACATTAGAGATATTCATGTTTTAAATATTGCTTTCACTGTTTTTTACTCAATGTCTACAATAGCTCAAAGTGAAGAAAATTGATTAGAAAACATTAGTTCTTGATATATTACTATCATATTCCTCAACAAACTTAAATGCAACAATAATAATGCACCACACAGATTTCTAAATATAAATTTGTTTATATTATATAGTCCTTCAAATAAAATGTGGGCTAGTTCTACAATTACTATATTATATAGAACATAAAGCTGAGGGTATCATTGTAAATAATATTTCCAAAGTTACTTATATAAGGTCTAATTTGAATGAAGTGATGAAATAAATTTACAAATATATGCTAAATATGTTGAGTTCATTATTTTCTCATAAAGTTTCTACATTTTGTTCTCCTATCCCATTTAACCTGATCATGCCTCATTCTGTCTATCATTTAACTCTCTGGTTCCCTTGTTACTTTGACCATTTTATTGTTTGGTAGAACAATAAAAATCTGTCTATTCCTGGTCTAAGATTTTTACATAAATGTCCTTTCTTGCAAAATTTACTGATCTCCAAATGAACTTTCATTTTCCCTAATCTTAACTCAAGAATCAACTTGTGACTTTGAGTAGAAAACATTCCTTCATCATTTAGACAAGTTCATTCATTCAGCCTTCCCATTCATCTTCCATGGCCTAGGTCCTGTATGAGATCATACAGTTATGCAAATCTTTTTGGTAAATGAATGGATGGAAATTATCTGAGAAGTGAAAGTTGTACAGCAATATGATTCAGCAATAATTGTCTAAATTTCTATGACAATCTTCACCTCGTGAATCATCATATAAGACCCAATATGAACACATAGATAGCTGGAACCAGGAAGACACCACAGTAAAAAGATATTAGAACATTGCAAGGCGGACAGATTATTGGTTGGAAATGTCCCAGCAAATTTGTTTTCCAATGTGATAACTCTTCTTAATATTCACTGTGCACAACAATCATCTGTGGAAACTGTAAAGAACATCTCTGCTCAGATCAAGCAAATTAAAAATCTATACTACAGATTTTCACTAGCAGATTGAGTGATTCCATTGTGCAACCTAGATAAATTCATTATTCTCAAACAAAGGCAGGATAGATTAGTATATGACATAGTAATTACAAATTTTTCTTTTTTGTTTCATCAAGTGGCAAAATTAAATTAAAACTTGCATACCATTGCATTAGTTTTAAAAAGAACATATGTGTAGCATGTTTTATTTTAGTCAAAGTAAAACCAATATTTTATTTTATTAGATGTTTAGTTTTTTTTTTTACTTTTTAAATTTTTTCATTTAAAGTAAAATTTTAACATGCCCACTACTGTTCCTTCTCCCTCCCTTTTTTAAGTCATCCCCCAGTTTCCCCTCACCCCATTTTTCCTTTCATTACTCAGACAGAGTAAGGACTCCCATGGTAAATCAAAGTGGTTTGGCATATCCAATTAAGGTAGCACCAAGCCCCTCTCCCCAGTATCAAGGCTGAGAAAGGTGTAAGAAATGGCCTAAAGAAGCTAATTCATGCACCAGGAATAAGTTATAGTCCCAAGCAAATGATGCTTAGTGGTTTTTATTGTAAAGCTAATACTGACAATAAGAAAAGTGTTTTAACCTTCTAACTTAATTTATTTATGAAGATGTTTCTGAAAAATACAAGGAAGAACTTGCATAAATTATACTGACTTGAAAATTATGCCTAGTCAATTATTCTCTCAAATTACTTAGATAAGTTTGCATAGGAATCAGAAGAGTTGCAAGAAGAAACCACACTGTAAGGCAACCAGAATTTGAAATCTAGTGACAACTAAGAGAATATCACTTTTTATAATAGGCAGGCATAAAGTACATATGTTTTCTTCTAAAGAAGAGTTTTGCAAACATTAGTATTAGAAGAAATGTCAACATCGGGACAATATCACTTGTTCAAGAATTTAATTACATATAGAGACATTTGAAATAAGAAAATGAGTTTTAAGTGTAACGATATATCTGACATTTACTTTGTCAGTCTGCAGAAATCTTTATTGACCATTTCTAGCAAATATTACATGAATCCTTTGACTTAGGAATATTTTGGCAGCTTCTTATTTGCCATGTAGTTATATTTATTTTTGTTTGACTTCAATCTAATGCTTTTATATATATATATAGATTTTGAATGTAATGGTTAGCAATGGTAATTAATTCAATTATTATCTCTATGTTATTCAGTAAGAATGAAACTCATATAATAGAAATAAAAATTGAGCTCTTTATTACAATCATCTATTGTATTTTTTCTTATCATTAGCACCATCATTATACTTACCAATGCCTAAGTTAATTAAACAATAGTGGCATATACAATGTACCAATATTTTCTTTTTATTGTCCATATTTTTCTGTTCAGTGTAGGTTATATAATATTGCCCGAAAACCTAAAATATTTTTATTTCATATTTTTTTATTTTAAGAAATTGTCATAAATGGATACTGTACATAAAATATATTTCTACTCCTCACAACTTATCCTGTGTCCCTCATGTACTCTCAATTTCAAGATATTAATATCTTGAACTACTATTAGTACATTTGTATGTGTGAGTGTGTATGAGTGTGTGTTTATAAATACAGCATCAATACTTTTTATTTTTATATTTATTAAAAATAAAATTTTTCTCACATAAGTCTTGAATGTGTATTTTCCTAGCTGTAGGAGTCCTCCTAGGTTCTCCTCTACCCATTGCATCTTTCTGCCTTTCATTAGAAAACAGTATTCTAAGGTATAAAAATAAAACATATAATAAGATAAAACAAAAATAGCAAATTGAGATAGGACAAAAGAAATTAAAACAATTTTTACAAAAAGTAAGTGGTCCAAGATAAGGCACACACACACACACACACACACACACACACACACACACACACACTACAAATGCAGATGCAGTGACCCACTCATGCTCATTCCCACATACAGGAATCCAGAAATATAAACTGGAACCATAGTATATAAAGAAAGAATAAAATTTCTGCTTTCTCTTCTGCAGGATTCTCTGTGAACCCTGAGTGGAGTGATTTGATGGAGACATATTTATAGGAGGTTCAAATGAAGAGAGGGAGTGAAGAGGAGGATGGGGAAGGGAATACAGAAGAAATAACTAAAATTGAGGGCCAATTGGGAGACAGTAAGGAAATACAGATGAAGCTTCATAAAATATACACATATTTGAGGCTACATAAATAAAATCCCCTTAATATTTTTAGGAGAAAATTTAAGTATAGCTCTGTTGAAAGACTTAATGGCTTCTAAAAAGTTAAATTTATATTTACTATTTTTACATAATTTATCATATTCTGTTTTCAGTTGTAATTATTTTATAAGTTATTTAAAATTTTAAATAAATTTGTATTGTAATATATGTAGCAAACATTATTAAATGTAGCTCCAAAGCCATGTTTCTTATTTATGGTCTCATAAATAGTATGAAAAAGTTATGAGTTTCCTATTTTCTCAAGAGAAGATTGATATGACCATAAATAAAACATTTATTGAATGGTTAAAATTTTCTAATTAAGATGTTTTATTTAATTAACCTGGTTATTCTCTTGGTTGTTGTCAGGTCCAAAGAAAACTCTACTCTGCCAAATTTAGAGGCCGTTTCCTTCTTACATAAAAGCCATTTCCTCACCACTGTCAGAAGTCATAAATGACTATGTGTGGTGCTTATTAACCAAAAATCATGCAGGCTGCCATATTCACTCTGTCTCACAGAAACCTATGGATTTTCTCATATCTTCCCACCCAGCATCCTACCATAAATTTCTGCAGTTCATGGTCTTCCCTTCCCCAGCTTCTCATTCCCGTGTTACATTCCCTTTTCACTCATGTGCTTATTTTTGTTTCCATGCTTGTCCCTTCCACTTGGTCTCCTTTGCCTGCACTGTCTTTATCTGTCTTTATCAATCTTCCCACAAGTCTGCTCTTATGGCCAAATCCATGTGCTAGACATTTTCAGTCTACTGTTTTCTCCTTCTGTTCTAGACTCTTCCAGATGACTCCTGCTGTACTCTCAATCTATCTACATTAATCCTTTCCCTCAACCATGCCTTGGACAAATCATGTCCTCAGTTTATAAGGTTATAATTTAAAATTGAATATCTTGTATAAATTGTATGTATGTGGATATATTCATATATTTGATGAAAATGTTTTATACCATACTTGTGACTTAAGTATAAGTTTAATAGCTTAAAATATGGAATAGCTATAATACATACATTGTTTTGAGTGATATATAATTATATATTTTATATACTTATATGGATGACCTTCCCAGGTATATTAAGTGATCATTATTATAGTTACATTTTAGTGAATGAAAGTTACAACATAATGAAAATGAGAAATATTCTTATGTTTGTAATAGAAATTTGTTTGTTTGATTTTGATTTATAAAATAAAGACTTTTTTTATTCATGTATCCCCTTGCTCCCTATTCCTTTGCCCTTCCAACCCCTTCCAGTCAGCCTTCAGCCTCCCTCTTCCCTATCCCCCCATTCTCTCCTAAGAAAGGACAAAAAGTCCCAAGGTGGATCAGCTTAGCATCCACTTCAGGCAAGTCAGGCTTCCTTATCCTAATATTAAGACTGGGTTAGGTGTTCCTCTGGAGGGAATAAGCTACAAAGTGCCAGTCCATGCACAGAAACACAGTCCAATCCTTTCCTTTGAGGCTCCACATACTGCCCATATCAGTGAACAGTTGCCTGTCCTTGGAGGGCCTAGTATCTTTTCCTGATAGTTCCTCTATGGCTCTTCTTGATTTAGTGAGCTCCCCAGAGCTCCACCCAGCCATCACTGTAGAAGTGTTCCTCATAAGCCCCTTTCTCACATAGACTCTCATGCCCTACTCTCAGCTGTACCAGGAACTCAGCCCAGTGCTCAGCCATGTATCCCTCCCTGCCTCTACCTCTTGTTGCATGTAAGTTCTGTGCTATTTATTTGATTATAGGGGAGATTCTGTCTAGGCAACACCTTCACTGTCACTGGTTGGAAACCTAACCAGGAACATTCTATGAGTTCTTGGGAGTTTCTCTACCACCTGGACTTTTTCCAAACCCACATTGGTTTTCTCTATTAAGATCACTCTGGAGTGTAGTATGGCAGATTCTCAGAAAAAGTGAGAATCAATCTCCCCAAGGACCTAGCAATACCACTTCTGGGTGTATACCCTAAATATGCACATTTGCACTCCAAAGGCATTAACTCAACTATGTTCATAGCAGTGTTATTCGTAATAGCAAGAACCTGGAAACAACCTAGATGCCCCTCAATTGAAGAATGGATTAACAAACTGTGGTACATCTACACAATGGAGTACTACTCAGTAGTAGTAAGAAAAAAAATGATATTCTAAAATTCGCAGGCAAATGGACAAATTTGGAGAATATCCTCCTGAGCGAGGTATCACAGACCCATAAGGATAAGCAGGGGATGTACTCACTCATTAGTGGACTCTAAACAAAAACAAAGGACACCCAAGCTGCAAACCACAACCACTGAATAACTTGGGATCTGAAGCACCTTGGACCCACACCTTGGAGCCCATTTCATCCAGAGGAACTCCTGACCCCGTTTTGATGTTCGAATGAGGACAGCAGGATGATGAACTAAGTCACCTTGGGACCTTGAGACCCCCTGCCCTTGCTGGGGAGGACATAAGGAGAAGGAGAGAAGAGACAGTGACTGGGAAGGAAGAGTGGGGAAAGGGAGTTTGAACAAGGGGATACAAGGATAAAAAAAATGAGACTTTATTCATAATAAAAAAATTAAAAAGAGATCACCATCTCTTTTTTTCTCCCTTGTTGCTCTTCTTCTCCCTCAATCATCTCCCCTCCTGAAATATTAAAAATTCTTAGACACACATAAACAATAATCAAAATGATAATTGTGGATATATAACTATATATCTCTCTTTCTATCTATCTAACAATGCTAAATCACATAATTTAACTGTGACCTAAATATGTCTCTTGAATCTGAATGAACTTTCTACAAGTATTCTACAAACCTTAAGGCAGGAAAAATACATAAATCAAATTCATGAAAGGATCAGAGGGGAAACAGTAGTCAGGGTATGAGGTGCAAAATTTCAAATGGAAAATACACGTTTACTTCTACTTCCGTGCATTCATACCCTAAGTCAAACCAGCAAACCTTCAATTTAGACACTAAGCCCTTGTGTATTATTTACATATCAGAAACTGATTTTGAGATTTGATGCTTTTATCAGTCTTAAATAGAAAGAATCTGTGTCCTGAAATGGAAGGATGAATATGGCTAGAAATTCACTGAATAAATACTTTACTCTGTGTGCTACAAATACTGAAATTTTCATCATAGGTTGCTTATATATTAAATTTCATAAATCAAAAGAAGGTACTAAATTTTATGAAAGCCGCAACATCAAAACCCTTTTACAAATAAAAAGATAAACACACTACCCAACTCATTCATAAACACAGCTTTACCCTTATGCCAAACTAGATAAAGAAACACGATAAAAATTAAGTTTCACATTCCGTGATCAATTTAGATCCAAAAGTTCTCTCAAAATGATATTTCAGAACTTTTCCCTGTACAATGTGATACTGCTTTTTCTCTCTAATGTTTATTTTTCTCTCTACTGTTTTAGGAGTAACTGTGCTTGAAGGTCCTATTTATGCAGTGGGAGGTCATGATGGCTGGAGCTATCTGAACACAGTGGAGAGGTGGGATCCACAGAGTCAGCAGTGGACATATGTAGCCAGTATGTCCATTGCTCGAAGCACTGTTGGAGTAGCAGCACTGAATGGCAAGTGAGTAAATTTTTTCTGTAACTTTTTAATAGCTTAAGAAAAAATAATTTAGTGATAGTATTTAAGAATCATTTAAAAAATAAAGGCATGTATATTTACCATATAAAGCAAACTAAAATTTTTCATATTAATTACCAATCCAAAGAATATTAAGTATATGTTATGAGAATATTTCTAAACTTTGATTAAGATAGTTAATTAGCCTTCAAAAAGTTAATAAAGATTGTGTGTTAATTGTACTTTTCCTGTAAGATTGTACCAGTTTGTCTGATTTTCAAGTTTTCTTCTGATCACCCTTAAGTTAGTAATTCTCACAATCAACAATTTTTTATTAATATTTTTATACAGTGTATTTTGGTCAAGATTTTTTGTCTCAACTCATCTCAGAACTCCCATATCTCCATATCCATTATACTGGCTCTCATCTTGCAACAGTAAAAGAAAAAAAGTGAAAATCTAAATAAAAAATAAAAACAGAAAACCATTTGAGACACAAAAAAATCCAAAACAACTAAAGAACATACCAAAAGAAAATTTAAAAACATAAAATTTAGTTTAAGTAGGCCAATTAATTGTAATCATGGGAATGTTTTTGATATACTCAGTGTCACTGCATTGGAAAAATCTTATTTTCTGTTTGTTAGCAGGTATTGATTACAAATAGATTCTTAACTAAGAAGTGGGACTTTGCATCTAATTCCTCTTTTCAGTGTGGGAATTTCACTCTGTTTTGAACATCCAATTTCTTCTATATGACGTCACAGCTTCTTTGAGTTTAAATGTGCATTAGTCCTGTTGTTATGGTAGACATTGTTTGCTTATAATCATCTTCTACCTTTGGCTCTTACAATATTTCTATTTTCTCTTTTGCATATATACCTGAGCCTTAATGTATCCCATTTAAGCCTGTGTATTCTGAAAGCACTCCATTCTCTGCACACTGTCCAGTTGTATTTTTTTTGTTGTTAATTTCTACCTACTGAAAGAACAATGTTCTTTGATGGTGATTTTGCATTACTAGGTGCTTTCAATTGCTATTTCTTGAATAATAGTGATATATTTTCTTCATGACCTATGTAATCTCAGGTTCTTGGTTACTTAACCATGCCAGGTATGGGTTAATCTTATGAAGTGGTCTTAAATCAAATCAAATATGATTTAATATTTTCTTAATATTTATACTAGTATTGAATGAGTAAATCTTACATACAAGTAATTTTGCAGATCACAGTATTTGTGGCAACCTAATATAATTACCTTTTTCTTCTGAGAGCCTTTCAAATATCTTCCCACATCATGAACTCAGTAAGGTAAATTGTCTAATTGGGCTCTAGCTATATTTCTTCAGGTTAAATGACATAACGTCCATTATGAATAGAGATGCAAAAATTCTCAGCACAAAACTTGTAAACTGAATTCAAGAAGCATTGAAAAGATTATCCATCTTGATTAACTTGACTTCATTTCAGAAAAAAAGATGATTCAACATATTAAATTCAATAACTGTATCCAATTGCATGAACAGACAAATAAAGAAGATCAACATTATCATACCATTAGAAGCAAAAAATATATTTTAAAATATCCATGTTCTCTTGATAATAAAAGTCTGTGAGAGAATAAGGATTAAGGAGACAAATCTCAAGATAACAAAGGTGATTTACAACAAGTCACAGTCAAGGTAAAGCATTCCTACTAAAGTTAAGAGGAAAGCATTCCTACTAAAGTTAAGAAAAATATAAGGATGTCCACTCTCTCCACACCTATTCAGTAAACTACTCTTTTCATCAACATTGTGTACCCAATCATTAGTGGACTCTAAACAAAAAAAGAAAAAAGCAAAGCATGCCTAAGCTGCAAACCACAATCACTGAACAGCTTGGGATTGGAAACTCCTTGGACTGACACCTTGGATCCCACTCGCCCTAGAGGAACACCTGACTCAGTCTCGATGTTGCAAGGTGAAAACTGGATCTGCCTGGAATGGAGGCTGAACTGAGCAATATTGGGACCTTGGGACCGCCTGCCCATGCTGGGGGAAGGGAATGGGGAGATGTGGAGAACAGAGAATGACCTGATGTGGTGGGAAGGAGAAGGGAACTTGAATAAGTATATGCAAGGATAGAAAATGTGACTTCTTTATTCATAATAAAAAGAAAAAATGGAAAAATATTGTTTATGTAAATAAATTAAATGTAACCAATAGTTGATGGGTTTTGTGAAGTAATTAATTAATTGGAAATTATAGTATTCATGTATCCTGGCTGCTATTTATCTCCAAACATCTTGATACTACCTATATCCTGTAGACAGATGTTTTCTGAGCCATCTGGATCCACAATTCAGACAAATCTCTCATGCCTACTGCCATGCAGATGCTTATATAATAGTTACTCAGAGGCCTATATTAATTAAAAGCTGTTTGGTCTATGTCTCAGGCTCATTACAAGCTATCTTTTAGAATTAACTCAAACTGTTTCTATTAATCTATGTATTGCCATGTATTCCATGACTTTACCTGTGTTCCACTATATCTTACTTTCTGAGCAGCAACTTGCAGTGTCTGCCTGACTCCACCCTTCACCTTCATCTCTGCTTTGATTTCTCTCCTGCCTCTAGACTATCTTGCAATTGGGAAAAACACGTGTCTTTATTAACCATTGGTAATAAAGCATATTCATAGCCTACAGAAAGGCATCCCACATCAATTGCCAATGCTTCATTCTCTGTAATGGATGATTTCTGTGAGTATGCTGGTGATAAGGCAGTACTGCAAACTGAAGACATCCTGCCGACCAAGAACTTTGTTATCTAAACTGATGGAGAATCAACACTGGGTATTGTAGAAAGTTTCCCAATCCGTTTGGGCCTGAGGTTTGGGACCTTCCCGCGGCGGCTTTGGTCCCTCAAAGAAATGAATCAGACACTTATATTAACTTCATGTTGTTTGGCCCATGTCTCATGCACATTACTAGCTAGCACTTTCATCTTAAATCAACCCATCTCCATTAATCTGTCTGCCACGTGACCCAGCCTGTGGCTCACCAGGATTCCTTGCATATCTGTCTTCTTTGGGGGTCGGATGTAGACTGATTAACTCTATCCTCCTTCTACCTGTCTGTCCTCTGATTCTCTACCCACTTCTACGGTGCTGTGCATAGGCCAAACAAGTTACTTTATTTACATCATACAGAGAGCATTTCTACCACAGAGTACTTATGACATATACAAATTCTAGGACTAGGGTGTGGTATACTCAATTGCCTAAAATTTCTTGTGCATGCCAGATATAATGATCTGAGACAACACTCCATACACTGTCTTCCTTCACTGATGTGTCAGTTTTTATGCTGTGCATTTGTATTTTAAGGGGTAAAAGTGACATAAAATATGTTAGTATGTCATTTTCCCCTCTTTTCAACTTTCTTTCTTTAGTTAAACTGGGGATAAAATATCTCCCCTTCTTTTTTTTTTTTTTTTTTTTTTTTTTTTTACAGGGATAAAAAAGACTTTATTTTATAAATAAAAAACAACAAAAATACCCAAAATAAGTAAATAAGTAAGTAAATAAATGAATAAATAAGGAATGTTTGAAAAAAAATTAGGTAACATTTTATAACTTAGTGTCAATGGCAGAGGAGAAAAATCTCTTTTTTTTTTTTTTTGAATATTCCAAAACTATTAGACAAGGATATCTCCCCTTCTTTACAGAGTTCTTATGAAGATATTTTGTAAGATAGTTCTTAAGACTGGAACAATTGTGAAAATTATTTTATGGTCTTGTTTAAAAGCTGAGCACAGTTTTGTTAACTGTAATATATTTGTTAGTTGTTTGCATTTTAACAGATTTTAGGCAATGAATGTACAGCCTTGTATTTTCATGACCTTTAAGCTACTTCAGGCAAGTTTATTTTAAGTGAAACTTATATTCTTAATGGCATTCAAATACTTTTAGCCATATGTATAAATTCTAAAATATAATACTCAATACTCTATTTTAATTTCAAGGATGTCTTTTTATGTATTGTTTTAATATATTCTTGGTTTTTTAATGTTCTTTTACTATTTTATTTAATTAAAAAAATTTAAGGTTTTTTTTTTTTTCAAATCAACCACTGTTTCTCCTTCTTTCCATCTTTCAAGTCAACCCTCAGATTTCCTCCACTCTACCCCAGCTACTCATCCACTCCTCAGAGAGGAAAAAGGACTCACATAGATTGTCAGTGCACTCTGGATAATCAAGTGCAGGCAAGACAAAGGAACTCCACCTAGTAACAAGGATGAATAATGTCTCCCTCTATAGGGAATTGGTTCTATAGGGCCACTTCATGAACTGTAGGTAATTTCTGGTCCCACTGCCAGAAGGCCCACAAACTGCCCGAGAGATCCAACCTTCATCTGCATTCTGAGAGCCTCATTCTTTACCACAGAGGTTCCCCTGCTGTCAGTTTACAGTTAATGAGCTTCCCAATACCTTAGGTCAGCTGTCTCTTTGGGTTTCCCCATCATGATCTTAACACCTTTTCTCATATAATCCCTCATTCTCTCTTCTTCTGGACTATGAGCTTGATCCAGTGCTTACCTGTGAATCTCTGCATCTGCTTACATCTGTTGTTGAAGGAAAGTTCTATGATAACAATAGAGTGTTCATCAGTTTGTTTATACGGGAAGGGCAGTACAATTACCCTCTCCAATATCTTGGAGTCTTAGTCATGCGTGTGTTTGTGGGATCTTGGGTATTTCTCTTGTACCAGGTTTCTCTCTCACCACAAAAATGCCTTTCTCTATATATTTCATTGTTCTCCCTCTCTGTGCCTCTATCAACTCTGCCATCTACCATGATCAAGTAGGCTTCACCCTAAAGATACAGGGATGATTCTACATGCTAAAATCTCTCAGTATCATATACCATATTAAAAAAAAAAAACTGAAAGGAAAAGATCATACAAACATCTCTTTAGATGCTAAATATAACCTTTCAAAATCCAACACCTTTTCATGATAAAGATCTTGAATAGATCATGGGTACAAGGAACATATGTAAACAAAATAAAGGCAATATACAGCAAACCAACACAGAACTAAATGGGGAGAAACTAAAGCAGTCCTACTAAAATGAGGAAAAAGAAAAATGTTCTTCATACACCTACTATTCATTCAATATAGTACTAAATAGTGCAATAAGACATCAAAAGGTGATCAAAGGAATACAAATTGTAAAGGAAAAAACTAAACTTTCGCTATTTGCAGGTAATATGATAGTATGCGTAAGTGACCCTAAAAATTCTACCATAAAACTCCTAAAGCTGATAAGGATATTCAGCAATGTGGCAAGATACAAGATTACCTAAAAAAAAATAGCCCTCCTGTATATAAATGATAAACAGGCTGAGAATGAAATAATAGAAACACTACCATTTACAACAAACACAGAAAACATAAATTATCATGAGGTAACCCTAACCAAAGAAATAAAAAAAGTGTCTGAAAAAATCTTTAAACTCATTGAAGAAGATATTAAAAAAAAAAAATAGAAAGATCTCTCATGCTCGATAGGTAGGATCAACATAGTAATAATGGCAATCTTACCAAAAGCAATCTACAGATTCTATGCAATCCCCATCAAAATCCCATCACAATTATTCACAGAACTTGAAAGAATAACACTCAACTTCATATGAAAAAACAAAAAACCTAGGGTGACCAATAAAAGAACTTCTGGAAATATCACCATTCCTTACTTCAAGCTCTACCATAGACCTATATTAATAAATATAGCTTGGTATTGTCATAAAAACATACACATGGATCAATGGAATCAAATCAAAACCCTGACATATATCCACATATTTTTCCTTTGCAGTTCTTAGTATTTTTTTCTTTGTTCTGTTGATATTGTGGCTTAATTATTATGTAGCAAGCAAACTTTTTTGTGGGGGTCTAATCTATTTTATGTTCTGTAAGGATTATATACTATTTTGGGAAATGGTTTAAAACAAAGACAAAAATTTGCTTTATAATTTTATATGTTATATCTTGTTAAATAATCTCTAATTGCTCAAAGAGTACATAAAATAATTATTTGCTTAAAGGGGTGGCTATGAGACAATCCAGTTGTGAAAAATGTGACTTGATAAAGCAAGCCTGAAAACCACCAAGCATAAAAGGAAATACTAGTTCATCTCACTTTTCTATTTTCTGTCAGTTCCTTCCTCTTTCAGTCAAGGAAGATGCTATCTTCAATAGAGGCCTAGTGTGGAGGTTAAAGCCTTTAAGGACTGTTCAGTCTAAATAGTAGATGGTATTATTCATACTATTTCCTTAGAATCTTGTTTAACAGTCACATTTTCCCTGAGACTGCCTTTACCTCACTAAATCACAGTGATTTTTTTTTCTTCCTTTTGTGATCCAAAGACATGTGGCTGATGTCTGTCACTCGTCAGTCTTCCAGCAGCAAACATTAATAGGAAGTTTTCTCAATGATATTTACAGGGATGAATCTTCTTCACTTAAAAATAATCTAGATGGAAGCCCTAAATTTTATTTATTTTTAATTTTAAAATATATGATATAAAATATAATATGGTCTAGGATCCTACCTATCTGCCAGAAACTTAAATTCTATTAGTTAGAAGTAGGAACCTGTAAGGAAAATGCAGCTGCCTTCCCCTTTTAGAACCACTGGCAATGGGATGTTAGGAATGTGGTTTGAGATGTTCATCTACTAGGTTTGACATTTAATTCAACTGACATTCTCAAATGTGGTAAATATACCTAGGCTATTTTGTATATTTAAAATATCAGGTTATAAAACAAGTACATCTCAATAAAGTTAGATAAGCTCTGTCAACCATTAGCGTGCAACAGTGATTTTTGTTTTGGGGTTTTTGTTTTGTTTCATTTTATTCTGTGTGGCAGCAACCTGTATCAAGATTTCTCAGTAAGCAGTAATAAAATCAGTCATCTACCTGGCTATGAGCTTAGTGGGAAATCCTGAAATAAGCAGTTCACAAGAGGGGTCCACTTAGAAGATCAAGCAGGAACATTCTTCCCTGATGTCTACCAATTGTCTTTGGATCTGATTAAAGGATTATGCATGTATTAAAAAACAAGGAACTAAGCTAGATATAGATCTGCTATAGAGACCTTATCCTTCAGCCTGTCACTAATAGTTACTACTCACAAATCTGGGTATCCGAGCATTTTAAGAAACTTAATATATTTATGTTTTAAAAAGCTTCAATCTATTTGGATAAATCTTGAATTTTTTTAAAAAAAATTACATTAGAATCATATATTTATATATTTAATTTAACCATAAAAATTATAAGGAAATGTATGTAACATACAGATTGCTAAGGAAATTACATTTCAAGCACAAGTAAATGTGGAATTTGGTAAGATATTCTTGGTGTTAAAAAGTGCTTGATTTTGTCATTAAGGAAAAAAAGTAGCCTTTTATATGAAGTAGGACACTAAGTATAGAGGAAGCATGGCTTTCTCAGACACAATGAGATCAAAAATGGTTTATAGCTGTAGTTGAAAATTCAAGCCACTTCCTGATGGTGTTATTTGTTACTTTTGTATCAGGGCTTCCTATTGAAAAGAATTCTGTGTCACCGGCATGGGTGAACTAATTACTACTTTTGATATGACAACAGAGGCGAGACTTTTAGTCATGAATGTCACCTGAAATAATGAGTTTCTTCTAAAATTTTACCAGTTGAGAATTTCCATGGGCATCCACCTTGATAAATGCACAGATGTCATAAGCTGTGTAACACAATAGAATTATAAAGGCATTTTGTGCTCCACTCATCTTTCACTAATTCTCCTGCTTCTTCCATCCAGCTCACTAACTTGCAACAACATTAGACCAAGGAAACCTAGGCAATACTATGTGAGCATTAAGTATGATTGGATTTTTTTTTCAAACAAGTAATGATTCTTTATATGTACCCTATATTTTCTTGTTAAATCAAGAAGCCTGTAAGAAAATTCTTTAGGGCAGAAAGCAAATTTGTTTCCGAAATGAAAGTGTTATTTTCTTTCTAGACCAAGTTTAAACAGGTCAATTAAAGCTCCCTTTTAAAAGATTAACATGTCCTAAACTCATAACTCCTTAAGGTGTAAAGCAAACTCAAAGGTTATGAGTTCTCCCATCATTCTTTACCCAGCATCATAGGGAATCAACTGTGAATAGGAAAGTTAGAGTTTTGCTTGTTTTATATTAATATTTGCCTGAAAAACCCTGGGACATTGATCTTCTGCCAGCTTCTATAAACTGGAAATTTAAAAGAGGGTTTAATCTCAGTCTTTCAGTACATAGGTGACACAGCAAAGAGTGGAAGTCAGAACATGGCTTTCTGTTGCATTCCCCTGACACCAACACACAGGATGCATGGATAATGAAACGCAAGGATTGTTGTGAGTTGAATGCCAGTCCTCAGAGAGTTCATTGTTTTATTTACAATTCTTGAAGTTAAGGTAATAGAATGTCAGCAGGAGAGGTGCCTCACACTTTCTGGTTAATTATTTCTTCTTAGAAATATTTATATTAAAGTAGAAATGTTTATTTCTCAGGATCACATTAAACAGATACTCTCTTTTTCTCAATAAATATATTGCTCCCTTAATAATCTCACAGAAATACTTTTATGCACAGAAATCTTAAAATATATCTCTTATTCTTTGTCACTGGAAATATAATTTCCAATTCTCCAACTATAATATCCAATTTTACCTATATATAATTCATTATTCCTTACCAACCAATATTCCAATTCTTTATCCTCATGTGGAAGATTACAGAACAATTATCTTTCATGCTTAAGTGTCTCCCTAAAATCCTGTATAGAAAATTTGAGTCTTTACTTTTGTCTATTTAACCAAATCCTAGGATCATCTTGATTTTAACACCCCATCTTTCCAAGATCTATAAAGGGAATAAACAACTAGTCTTAAGTACATAATGTCAGAACAAAAGAGTATCTCAAAACTGCAGGTTAAATAAATGAACAAAGCCAACATGTGTCTCAAAGTTATTATAACACTACTCTAAACTTTTAAATATATATCTTAACAATGCAAGATTTATTTCCCAGAGTTGGTGAAGTATATATGACAATAAAAACTCTTTGGCACTGTCTTTAGTGTGCCTGCATTAACTAGATATAAAGGCATGGAAATTTGGTCCAAATAATTATGTAAAATCATCTTTACAGTAAATAAACAAATTAAAAATATAAAATAAGGTGGAAGAATTGGATTCTTGGTATCCCAGCAAAACATGAAACTTTATTAAAATCAATTATACGTTTGTAACTTATGCCAACTCTACCATGCAAGATAAATGCTGATCAATATTCATCACAAACTGAACAAAAACTATGATGATTCTTTAAGAATGTTACTTTGACAAGCCCTAGGCTTTAGCTGTGAGGGGCCGCCTCCAGCAGCTTTTTCATGCAAATTCAGAATGCAATCTCAGTTTTATATCTTGACCTCCACACCTATTTTATTCTTCATTTGTCTCTTTTATCCAGGTGTATCACTCCATCCCATTCTTTAGAAGCACCTGCCATGTTTTATACATCACCTGATGGTTACCTTCCCTCACCCACGTCTCTACATATGCTTTTCTTATGTGTAAAGCTGGCCCTGCATTTTTTAATTCTGCAGATTTTACTTATTTTTCAGTGCTGACTTGAAATATTGTTTCTTTTCTTGCTGGGAAACTGTCAGCTGTCATTCTCAACTCATTGTTCCTCAGAGTTGGAATCTTCTCTGCTCTTTTTTTTTTTTTAAAGGAATATAAAACTATTTATTGACCACTGTTCACCATTATTTACAATAAAGTAAATATACAGTTGGATGACATTCTGATACTACAAAGTTACTTTTCTGACTCATTGAACCAGAATCCAAATACTGAAAAGATTGATACTATCAGTAAGGAATGAGTCAGGGTAAAGAAAAAAAGCATGCAAGTCATTAATTTATATTACCAAATTTTGTTCTTTTATGTCGGTGGGCCTGAAACTGCCAAAATCATCTCTAACCATCATCCCATTTTCATAGCAAACAGATGTTCCATGCATCCTAACCTTTTAGTAGATGTCAACTTTCTACAAAGGAATGGTTCTGTAGAACATTTACATGGTTTTAAGTCTTTTTTTTAGAGACAGGGATTCTCTGTGTAGCCCTGACTGACCTAGTCTAAATCAGAGATCAGTCTGTCTTCAGAGTGCTGGGATTAAAGGCATGTACCACCACACCCAGCTTAAATCTTGTTATTAAATCATACCACTACTTATCTAATTCCATTTTCTGAAGGGGAAGTTTGTACGGACCACATTTTGTAAATAAACTACTGTATTTATGGGATAATACATCAATTCTCATGTGGTTGTTTTAAAACTATCCAATAAATTACAGAATCATCTACTTAATCTGAACGGTTATGGTCTCAGGAAAATGTTCACAATGATGGATTCTCACCAACACATTGTTTTCATCTACAAGTTTTGTTTTTTAAGTATTCAAAAACAAGACAAAACAAAAAAGTTACTTGTTTTATGCATACACACAAATACAAACAAAAAATCCAGAATGGTCCTTCTGTATCCCAGTAAATTAAGTTCCAACTGAGTAATGGCTGTAAATCTCCCCAGCATTCTGTTCTTCAAAGCCAAGGAAAAACAACATGGCATCAAACATTCTATTGTTAAAGGAAGCAACTACAGAAAGCTTTTATTTGCTCAAAGGAATCAGTGCCTTTTGATGCTTAACAAAACCCAAAATATCTCTACTGTCAATGCTTCAAAACTCAATATCAAACTCGATTTTCATTAGAACCATTTTTTTCTCCACACTAGTAATTCCAAACAAGATCCAGGTTTTATATATATAAATGCAAACAATTATTGTGCCTCATCTTCTGGACAAGAATGCCAAGTCAGCCTCTCCTCATAAAAGGCGATGACAATCTGAGGACACTTCATATTTGCCTCCCTCTGCCAGCACCAAGTCTGCCTCATCTGAGTCCTTCCACTTCATGAGGAACATTAATTCTCCACTGCTGTCTGTGGCACCTATTATTTGTTCAGTTTCAAGATCTCTGGCAAAGCCCCTTGGCTTGTCAGCAGCATCTCTCTTCTTCTTTGATTTGCTATCATCAGATTCACTGTCAGATAAAGATTTCCTTTTTGCAACATCTTTTTCTTTACCAGCTTTTTGAGAATTAAGAAATGCTTCAATTAATTCTGGACAATCTAAATTTTCTTCTGGTTCCCAAGTATTATCAGCATCTGTGAACCCCTTCCACTTGAGGAAATACTCCACCTTCCCATTCACTACACGCCGGTCCAGTACTTTTTCTACCACAAATTCTTCAGGCTCTGCCTCTTTAACTTTTTTACTCTTTCAATTCTGTTTATTTCCCATTTTTTTGCAATGTAGTTTTATTGGAGGCCATTTTTATTTTTAAATCGATGACTTGAAGAGTTCACCGCTCAGATGCTCCGGGGCCGCCGCGGATCCTGCAGAGTCCTCCAGGCTGCGCGCCTTAGTTCAGCCACCTTCTCTGCTCTTTCAAATTCAGACATCTAATTTGTCCTCATGATGCAAGCAAGAAAGAAGTCTACATTATGATTAAATAGATTTAGAGAGACATGGGAAAGGACACACACTGCTAACTGTTCATCAAAGTCTGTATGCACAGGGCAATATTATTCTAGCAGCTCACTTGCATTATATACATATATGTACACACAAGAAATTAATTATTGTATTTACTATTTAATTTTGGTGTTTGGTCATGTAGTGTTTGTTCAAAAATAAGTAGATATAAATAAATTTAATTGACTATATGCTCACAAAGTACTCCATTAGATTTCTATCAGTTTTCATACTGCATTCATGGAGCAGTAAACAAAACATTGATATCCCTTTAACCAAATCCAGTACACCATTTTTTAAAGTTCTTTTGTGGTATATAATGTATTTTCTGCTATCAATTTTTCTAATATCTATTATTAATTTTATGTCATAAAATTATACTAATTGTATATTTAAATTTTTAAATACACCATTGTTTGGATAACACAAAAACTATAACACATTCAAATTGAAAAATATGTACATTTCATTATTCTAACATATGTAGTTAAAGTTATTATATGAATTTTAAATTTACATAGAATCTTAAACAAAAACTTACATAAATAATTATAAAATGATGTGTTTTTTTAATTCAAACATTAAAGATATTCCTTCATTATATACACAATATGTTAACAGATTTTATTTTGGGTAAATTTAAGAGTGATTATATATCAGATAAATTAATAGTGTAATCTATGAATTTTGAAGAAACATTTATTTTCATGTATAATATTTTTAAATATTATTAAGGAAAATTATGTCAATAGATTCAGTACTTAAATTTATCCAGATGTTCTATTTACCTTATATTCTGCAAGAAAAAGCAAATATTAGTCATTCTTCTGATATGAAAATACTTTTTTATTATTATTATTATTTTCAGAATAAAGTCTCTTTGATTTAATCCATGTATCCCTTGTTCCAACTTCCTTCCCCCTCCTGCTCCCTCCTGGTCAATCTTCAGCCTCCCTCCTGCCATCCCCCATCCACTCCCCTGAAAGAGTAAGAGATCCCAAGTTGGACTAGCACAGCCTCCACTCCAGGCAAATCCAATTTCCTCATCAACTTGCCAAATTTGATTTGTTCTTAGCCACCATGATTTATTTCATTAATTAATTTTATTTTAACAAGTGATTATTGGAGAGGTTTAGTGTGAAAGTCTGATGTATCATTTAAATTGCCTTTATTTGTGCTCATAAATAGGTTATCTTTTATTCTGTGAATTGCATCAAATAAGAGTATATAGTATTCATATATAAACTCCTCTTTACAATCTGTTTATTAGGTACCCTCTGCCCATTTTATGTGGTGCTGGTTATAGTTTGTGTTTTAATTTATTTTACTTTTTTAATAAAAAAAGTTTTTTTTCCCATGTATCACCCTACTCACCAATTTTTCCCTATTCCCTATTCTTCCCAATCTGCCTTCACTCTCCCACGACCCCACCCCAGATCTCCTCCCCAAAATGGGCAGGAAGAACCAAGGTGGGTCAGCTGAGCGTGGCTCATCCACTCCAGGCAGGTCTGATTTCTTCATACCAATTTCAAGGCTGAGTTAAGCACTCCTCTGCAGGGAATGGGCTCCAAGATGCCAGTCCATTTACAGGAACACAGTATGATACCACCCCTTCCGGCTCTAAATACTGCCCATGCTAATAGTTCTTTGTCCTATGACTCTCCAGGCAGCCATCTCTGTGGGACTTCTCCTCATAATTCCTATCTCCTTGTTCATACAGACTCTTCTTCCCCACTTTTCAGCTGTAAGAGGAGCTCAGCCCACTGCTCATCCATGAATCACTGCCTCCACATCAATTCATTGTTGGGTGTAGGTTCTGTGATGACACTTAGGATGGTTATTCATTTGATTATAGGGGAAGTCCTGTTAGGGACCCCCTTCATTATTGATTGGAGAACATCTTGTGGGTTCTTGGAGATTTCCCTAGTACCTAGTCTCTTTCCAGCCCCACATTGGATTCCTCTATCAAGATATCTATCTTTTTTCCCTCCCTCTGTGTTGGTCCTCTCACTGAACCATCTCCTTCTTTCAGGATTTGTTCCCACCTCTCCTTGGTCACTACCTGTCATGGTTCCAATTTGCTAATGAGATCTTCTCTATTTTCTCTAACTAAAAGAATTTCTAGATGTCCCATTTAAGTTTTTTTCTGATCTCAAGATATTCAGGAGTTGTGTTTTGCAGCTTGGGTATTCTTTGCCTTTTGTCTAAAATCCACTTATGGGTGAATACATCCCATCTCTATCTTTCTGGGCTTGTGATACCTCACTGAGGATTCTCCAAATCCATCCATTTACCTGAAAATTTTAGAATATCACTTTTTCTTAGTGCTGAGTAGTACTCCATTGTGTAGATGTACCACAGTCTGTTAATTCTTTCTTCAGTTGAGGCACATCTAGGTTATTTCTAGGTTCTTGTGAAAATTGTTGAGCTGATGCCTTTGGGGTACAGATGTACATTCTTTGGGTATATGCTCAATAGTGGTATTGCTAGGTCCTTGAAGAGATAGATTCCCAGTTTTCTAAGGAACTGCCATACTGCATTCCAGAGTGGCTGCATGAGTTTACACTTCCACCAACAATGGAGGCGAGTTCCCCTTGCTCTGTACCCTCTACAACATAGATTATCTGTTTTTATGATCTTAGCCATTCTGACAGGGGTAAGATGGTATCTCAAGGTTGTTCAAATTTGCATTTCTCTGATGGCTAAAGATGTTGAGCAATTTTTAAGTGCCTTTCAGCCATTTGTAATTCTTCTGATGAGAATTCCCTTTTTAACTCTGAACTCCATTTTTTAATTGGGTTATTTAGGTTTCGGGCTTCCAGTTTCTTGAGTTCTTGATATATTTTAAAGATCATTCCTCTGTCATTTATAGGGTTGGTAAAGCACTTTTTCCATTTTGTAGGGTTTTGCTTTTTCTTATTGGCTATGTCCTTTGCCTTACAGAACTTCATAGTTTCAAGAAGTCCCATTAATTGTTGTTCTTAGTGTCTGTGCTACTGGTGTTATATTTAGGAAGTGGTCACCCGTGCCAATGTGTTGGAGGGTGTTTCCCCTTTCTTTTCTATCAAGATCAGTGTAGCTGGGTTTATGTTGAGGTCTTCGATCCACTTTAATTTTAGTTTTGTGCAGAGTGGTAGGTTTGAATTTGTTTGCATTCTTCTACATACAACCATTCAGTTGTGCCAACACCATTTGTTAAAATACTATCTTTTGTCCATTTAATATTTTTGCCCTCTTTGTCAAAATTCAGGTGTTCATAGGTGTGTGGATTAAGTTTTTGGCCTGTAATTCGATTTCATTAATTTACAAGTCTGTTTTTATGCCACTCCCAGGCTGATTTTAATACTGTCACTCTATAATATAATTTGAAGACAGGGATGGTGATGCCTCCAGAGGTTCTTTTGCTTAGCAGGATTGTTTGGGCAATCTGTCTTTCCTGGTATTCTATATGAAGTTAAGTATTGTTCTTTCAAGATCTGTAAAACAGAATGTGTTGGAATTTTGATGGAGACTTAATTGAATCTGTAGATTGCTTTTGGTAAGTTGCCATTTTTACTATGTTGATCCTACCTACACAGGAGCATGGGAGATCTTTCTATTTTCTGATATTCTCTTCAATTTCTTTCCTTAGCGATTTAAAGTTTTTGTCAAGCAGATCTGCTACTGCTTTTGTTAGAGTTATGCCAAGATATTTAATGCTATTTTTAATTATTATAAATGGTGATTCTTCTTTTATTTCTTTTTCAGCTCTTTTATCCTTAGGGTATAGGAGGGAAATTGATTTCTTTGAGTTAATCTTGTACCCTGCTACATTGCTGAAGGTGTTTATCAGCTGTAGGAGTTTTTTGGTCTCTTTTAATTGATCACAATTTGAAGTCTATTTTGTTAGATATTAGGATGGCTATACCAGCTTTCTTCTTGGAACCATTTGATTGGAAAATCTTTTCCCAGTCCTTTACTCTGAGCCTGTGTCTGTCTTTGAAGTTGAGGTGTTTCTTGGAAGGATAGATTCTATTTTAGTATTCTTTGTGTTAGGGTGTGTCTTTTTATGGGTGAATTGAATCCATTGATATTAAGGGATATTAATGACCACTAATTGTTACTTCCTGTTATTTTTGAAGTTTGCTTATGAGCATTTCACTTCTTTTCATGTTTTTCTTCTGTGGGATTATGTATTGCTTGTACATACATGAATATATCTGGATTCCTTAGGTTAGAGTTTTCCCTCTAGTGCTTCCTGCAGGGTTGGGTTTATGGATATGTACTGTTTAAATCTGGTTTTGTCTTGAAATAACTTGTTTACTCCATCTATGCTAACTGATAGTTTTGCTGGCTATAGTAGTCTGGGCTGACCGCCATGCTCTTTTTGTGTCTCTATAACTTCTTACCAGGACCTTCTTGCTATTATTGTTTCCATTGAATAGTCTGGCGTTATAGGTAATATAGAATGTGTCTGCCTTTATAGGTAATTTTGTCTTTTTCCTTTGCAGCTCTTAGTATTTTTTCTTTGTTCTGTAGATTTTGTGGCTTGATTATTATTTGGCAAGCAAACTTTTTGGGAGGTCTAATCTATTTTATGTTCTGTAAGCTTTTTTAATCTCTGTAGGCATTTCCTTTTTAGATTGGAAAAATTTTCTTCGATGATTTTATTGAATTTATTATCTGTGCCTTTGAGCTGGTATTTCTCTTCTTCTATTCTAATTATTCTTTTTTTTTTTTTTTCTTTATTTTGTATTTATCAAAAAAAAAAACAGTAAAAAGAATTTAAAATGCAGAAGAGTTAACAATAACTATACAGAGGATAAGAATCATAAGCATGGCTTATCAAGGGTAGAAACACAAATAAGATTGCTACACATATATTTTCTTTGTGTTCAGCTTTCCCTATATATCCTTATTCA
>PVIH01007799.1:0-97101 GCA_004025045.1 Sigmodon hispidus
GTTTGCTCAGTTCACTCAGTTCAGGGTCGCAGTAGGGCTCCTAGTAGATTCCCTGAGCAGCAGGGGCTGCGGGTGTGGCCAGGTGCAGAGTTCAGCTGCCCCTGCTCCAGAGTGCGCTGGGACGCCGCCAAGATGCTAGATTCTTAAACTGTAGAATTGGGTGGAAGCATCTGAAAACAGCTGGCTGAATATGGAATTACTGGATGGGAAAGTGACCTTTGGAAATCATTTCGTTCATCATCTGACGCATATGAGAACGGTGTGGGTACTTGTCTAATACCAATAGAATAACTCCCACATCCTATCTGCCCTTAGCCTTAGCCACTACATTGGAACAAAATAATACAAAACATTTAGTTCTACCTATGTTGAAAAATACTATTGAGAAATCTATTATCTTTTAAAATAAATGCATGGGATTATTTTCCTTCTGTGTTATGTCAGAGACAAACCAGAGCAAATAAGGGAACACTTAGACAAAGTCATAAAGAGGATAATTTCTATTTTATGGAAATGCCTCATCTTTAACCCACCCAGAACATCTTTTCAAAATATGTAAAGGAATGTAAGACATGTAATTGCTAGTCCCTGCAAGGCTTTCCCTTATGATGTGAAGAGCACCTGCTGTACCCCTGGTGACCCAAGATCCCTGCAGGGGAACTCCTTTTAGCTTCTGCCTCTAGTGTCTTTAAAGGAGTCAGTCATCTGGTGAGATACATAGGGGTACAAGCTACTGGGATCTGATTACAAAGCAGTAGCTGCTGAGGACCTCCTCCCGAGTGTTCCTTCAGAGTGCTCCAGGGAATGTGGGAATGCTTGCAGTTTAATACTACATTTTCATAGGAGTGAGTTTGCTTATGTAGGAATATGCTAATGTAGCATTTTTAAATGCCAGGAATAATTTTAGATCATTTCTGTATAGTCTCAAAGATGCTTTTTACTTGTCTCGGGCCTTCTCCACCTTACAGTGAAGTTTATTTTTCTTGGAGATTCAATTTGGTGACCCATGGCCACTCTTGTTCCCCTGATTTTCCTGTCCAGCTGCTGGAAGGCTTCACTGATTTCTCTCTATGGAATTTAGTAGCACTGGAGGCACTTTTCCATGTGGTCCCTATGTGTGCTATGGACCTGCTGTCTTGTTTGCCAGAGACAGCCATCACTGTCCCTAAACACTTGCCAACCTCTCCAAACTATGCTTTTACTTATTTCATTTTGATATGGCAGGACATTGCTGCCCCTCTTCCAGATCCTGGGAAGTTCTGTTTTTTCTGCATGGCTTCCTTAATGTCATCATCCTGGATTAATCCCTTTGCCAGTGGGATAGAATTGTCTCCTTTCTGTTTTTTCCCTGGGCACTTACATTACTCCATCCCTATTACAGTTCAGGTGTCTCTTTACACTCAACTTCTTGGTGTATTTTTAGCTAAGCAAGTTGTTAGTTCTTCTTGGTATATTCCTTTCCCATGTTGTTTGTAGTTCCTTGGGCAGGGCTGACATTGTAATTATTAAGCTATTAATTATGGCTTGATTGAATTGAATTTCTGATAATATAATTGGGAAGTTTTTTTTTCTTGCTTCCCATTCCAGGGTTCATTAAGGATTTCTTGTTCTTTTTTTTTTTTTTTGAATTTTTATTTTTATAGAACAAAGTCTTATTTTTTATCCATGTATCCCCTTGTTCAAACTCCCTTTCCCCTCTGGCCCCTCCTGGTCACACTCTCTTCTTCTAATCCCCTCATCTCCTCCCCAGAAAGGACAGGAGGTCCCAAGGTGGATTAGCTCAGCATCTACTCCAGGCAAGTATGATTTCCTCATCCCAACATCAAGTGGGTCAGGTGTTCCTCTGGAGGGAAATCCATCCATTTGCCTGCAAATTTTAGGATATCTTTTTTTCCCTTTTTACTGCTGAGTAGTACTCCATTGTGTAGATGTATCACAGTTTGTTAATTCATTATTCAGTTGAGGGGCATCTAGTTTGTTTCCAGATTCTTGCTATTACGAATAATGCTGCTATGAACATGGTTGAGCTAATGCCTTTGGAGTCTGAATGTGTGTCTTTAGGGTATATGCCCAGTAGTGGTATTACTGGATCCTTGGGGAGATTGATTCCCAGTTTTCTGAGAAACCACTATACTGCATTGCAGAGTGGCCGAACAAGCTTACACTCCCACCAACAATGAAGGAGTGTTCCCCTTGCCAGAAATGTATTGAAGTAGATAACAAGGCTAGCTGGAATGAAAAAAATCATCACAATTCATTAGAAAAGGTGTTAGATAGACCTAGGCGATACTATTTCATAGCATTGTCTTACTTTAGCTTACGTTTTGCAGCAGTAGAAGTTGTTTTAGTGGCACAAGTCTTGGTGAGCTATGAAGCTTCATATACAGGGAAGAAGAGAACAAGCTGCAGAAATATAAGTCTGCTTACATTTGCTGAACCAGAGATACTGCTGGGCTTTCAAGTGTCTGTTAAACATTTGGGTAAAACAAGTGAGTGAGCAGTTTCCATTTTGCTAAAGTCTTGAGGGTGAGGAAATGGGCAGCACTGTAACTGATTAGGATAATGACTTTGTGAGCTCATTATGTACAAAGTGAAGATAGATCGAAAGAATCCACAAGTGCTCTTACCCTGCACCTGGAAGAGAGACTCTTCATTACTCTAGAGCGGTGGCTCTCAACGTTTTTAATGCTGCGAGCCTTTGATTCCTCCTCTGGTGGTGACCCCCAACCATAAAATTATTTCATAACTAGTTTTGGTACTGTTATGAGTTGTACTGTAAACATTTGTTTCCAGTGGTCTTAAGTGATTCCTGTGAAGAAGTCATTTGACCCCCACTGGGGTTTCGACCCACGGGTTGAGAAACACTGCTTTAAAGCAAGCTACAATTTAATCCATTAATGATGCTGGTAGCTTCCACATGCCAAGGAAACACTCTCCCAGCCAGACCCCTACCTTTCCTGTCATATCTGTTTTCATTATTGTAAAGAAGCACACAGTATAAACCCAAACCTTTGCCCTTCTCATGCACTCCGTTCAGCAGTGTTAAGTTTATTCAGTTGTGTGGTGCACACCTTTAATCCCAGCACTCTGTAGGCAGAGGCAAGAGGATCTCTGTGAGTTTCAGACCAGCTTGGGGAGTTCTTCAGAGAGAGAGTTCCAGGACAGTCAGAATTATACAGAGAAACACTGTCTCAAGAGAGTCAAAAGCCAAGCCAGAAACCAAAAGAGAAAAAAAGAAAAAAAATTCATTGGGGACCTGAAACTGCCCATTGAAAGATGATGCACAAACCAGATGACCCCCCTTCCAGCTGTAAGGAACGCGGTTCTTCTTTCCATTTCTGAGTTTGACTGCTATAGATGCACATAAGTGGGGTTGTACAGTATTTTGTCTTTCTTTCATTTCCTTATTTATTTCTTGATTGTGTCACACAGAAAAAGAGTTCTAAGAATCATTAGCTTAGATTGAAGAGTTTCTATCTTCCTATTTTTCTTTTAAAGAAGATTACATAACCATAGGTTACTCAGATTAGAGAAAAAGCGTAGGAAAATCATTCATTTATTTCCTTCCACTTTCATTATTGTGTTTGGGTCCATCTAACTATGAATGGCACTGAATGTCTCCCAAACTCTGTGTCAAAATAACGTTTAGGAATGCTATTTTATTAAGTAATACTGCTTCTCTACATTTTTTTGCATTGAAAATAATTTAATATCTTCCTTCCTTAATGTTTATTTTGGTTAGTGTCTTCTAAGATAGGATGATCTGAAGTTTGATTTTCTCTGTCCTCCAGCCCTAAGGGATATGGCCAAATCAAGGGCTGGCAACCTTGTGAAGGAGCAGGTAGCAAATATTTGGGTCTTAGTGGCTGGTACTGTATCTGTTTTAGGGATTGTCTCTTCCATTTTAGTGGCAAAGTGAAGTGTGGTTGGGTTCCAGTGGCACTATAGCTGCGTGTGGCTGGTAGGCTGTGGGTTGTGAAACTATGTAGTTAAGGAGTCAGGGGTGTGAGATGGCTCAGTGTGTAAGACTGCTTGTTGCTTAATCGTGAGGACTGAGCTTAAGCCTGCAGAACCCAAGCAGAAAGCCAGGCCTGTTATCCTAGTATTGTGGGAAGGTGGAGACCCGAGGATCTCTGGTACTATTCTCTGTCTCAAGAGAACAGAACAGAGTGACAGAACATTAGATGTCCTTCTTGGGCCTCAACATGCCTGAATGAGTGCTTACGCATACACTTGTACAAGTACACACACACACACACACACACACACACACACACACACACACAAACGCTACACATATGTGTACAATACTCACACAGAATTGGGTCACATCTTCCCACTTCAGTTCTTGGTAACTAATTTGGTATTTTTCATTTATGGCTATGATTGTTGTTCATAGGGAGAACAGTGATGGCCATGATGTCTAATACAATAATGTTAGATAATTACTACCTGTTCCCGGTTATTTTAACATTTGAGGCATGTTTTCTAGAGAAGGTGTTCATCAAGATATAATTAAATTTTAAGTGCTTAAGAAAATAACTAACATGATTTGAAGTACGTCTCCTGGTGAAGACTAGAACACACACACATACACAGAGACACACACTAAAAGAAAACAATTGTGCTCTGTTTTTGTGTTGACTTTTCTTGCAAGATGTGAAAAGGTATCTGTTTACCCCAGATGTAGCACTAACTAAAAAGAACCAAAGAACATGGGTAAGGGGTTACTCACAGTAGAGTGGGTGGCCCCCAAACAGCTACTACTGCATAGTCCCACTCCGTCATGGATGATGATGTCATGAAAGCTGTGTCATGGAGTCCCACTGTCAGTTAACCTTTTTCTTTTTATATACAGTGGCATCTCCCAAGGGCACTCACAGCTGCTTTGTGGGAACCAGTAACGGCTGGATCCCAGATGAGGATTCTACAGTCATCTTTCACCTTTTTTCTATTGTGGGGTGTTCATAGTTCTGCTACCATTACCATAGACATAGCTTTCATTGGATCTTTTGTTATTACTTTGTTACCATGGCTTTGGGCCAAAGTTTTTTCTACTCTTTACTCCATTGTACCACTGGGACAGTCATTTTAGGTCCAGATAAAACAAATGAACAAACTCAGCAGTGTTTGATCATAAAGATGAGACATAAAGCAGAAACTAAAAATAAACAAGTCTCCATGCCCAGAAGTAACCACTGATAATAACCATGATTCAATCTGTTTGTTAGCTTCCACTAAACTCATGAAAGATGACTTTGGGGGCATATTAGAGACCAGAGGATGCTGAAGAGTGAGTTAGAGTGTTAGCATTCTTTATTCCTATGCAGCAGCCACATTCCTGCCCAGCAGCCCTCCTAGCTCCCATTCTGCTGGTACCATGGGCATCTTCTCCTAATCCCCCCTCCTGCAGGTCTGTGGATGGCCAGTGTTCCCCAGCAGTTACTGCCTAGGTACTGCCAGCCCCGCTACTGTTCCCTTTATTAGACTTCTTCCCTTCCCCCAGTTTGTGTGTCATCTGTCCACACTGTGGCTCAAGCCTGACTAGTATAGATGCTGTATTCAGTGTGACTGAGCCTGCTTCCATGATGGATTTAGTGGAATAGTTTATAACCAGAATACTTTCTCATCACTTCTGTGTAGAGCCACCATTTCCGAGAGTCTGCATGGCTCATGCTCTGCCTCTGGTTATAGCATCTCTGCAGATGGTGCCTGCCTGCACACTTCTAGCTGACAGCAGATGGCAGTAAAGAGTTAGGCTTGCTCTTAGAAAGGATTTGGGCTGATTAAAAAAAAAAAATCTAAATAACTCTTTTAAGAAAAACTTTCAGAGTCAACAGAGAGTAGGCATTTTCATATCTGTAAGTATAAGAGAGCCTGTGTTTATTGAATATCTTATTGAGTTTTGATATACTTCCTTTATGTATTTACTTATTCTCTGTAAAGTCACTAGTATTTGTCCTATCTTAAGACGTTGGGTTTTTGACAGCTGTGGAGGCTGCCTGGGACTGAACTAGGCCCTCTGCATATGCGAGACAGTTGTATAGCTTAGTCTGTTTGAGGGACCCTAGCCAGTGGGATCAGTATCTATCCCTAGTGCATGAGCTGGCCTTTTGGAATCTATTACCTATGGTGAGGTGCTTTGCCTAGCCTTGATGCAGAGGGGAGAGGCTTGGACCTGCCTCAACTGAATGTTCTAGGGTTTGCTAACTCCCTATTGGAGGCCTTAGTTTTGGAGGAAGGAATGCAGGGTGGGTCGGTGTAGGCTCGGGGGAGTGGGAAGAGGGATGAGAGGGATATCTGTGGTTGGTGTGTAAAACAAATTAAAATTTTCTTAAATAAAAGTAAAAGAAGTTGGATTTTAAGGAGAGCTACAATTACTTAGAATACCCATGGTTGTTGTGGGTCCAAAGTCAGTGGTCCATCTGGAAGCCAGCACATTTGACTGACTGCTAGACTGTCTTCTAGGCTCTTGTCTTCACACAGAAGGTCAACTTAAAGAGGAGAATTTTAAATTTCTAGTTCTGTGTGTCATGTGATAAAAGGTCATAAGAAGTAGTGTGGAAGGGTAGGTTTTTTTTTATTTTTTATTTTTTATTTTATTTTTTTTAATCAAAGTCTGTGTTCCCCAACTTTTCATCTCAGAGGCAGCCACTTCTCTGTGCTGTGCATCCTTCCTGAGATGGACTCACAGGAATGCACAGACATTATAGAGAGAAGGGTGACTGTCTTCATCAGCCATTAGTTTGACTTTGCTAGGGTGGAGGCCGCTGTGTGGAAATCCTCAGCAGTTAGTACTGTATGACTTCAGGTTTCTTCTGCGTTTCATCTTTGCCCAGAAGATTCTAAATTCCTGTCTCTCTTGACTGTAGGGAAAGGTTAGGACCCAGAAAGCATCAAGGTTTATGTAAAAGAAGTGATTTAGCAGAAACACATAAATTCTTCCCATCAAGGCTACACGTAAGGGTCAAATGTACAAAAGTGAGAGAAGGCAGGTGCTTTGTAAGTGACCCGTAAAGGGTAATGACTTTAGTGGTCCAGAGATTTTAGCTGGGGAGATGTCCCAGCGCTCTGTCCTGCTGCACTCGGGCATGTATCCATATGCTCATCATTTAATTCTTTGTTCAGAGAAAAAATGACCTGGAAACCTGTGGGTGCCTTCTGGATTCCAATTTGAGTCTATAACTACTTCTTTTATTTAAATACATACTGTCTCATGGGGTTGATTCAAACCTCATAATATCTTTAGGTTTGAATGTAAGGCATAGGCAGGCTGTCTTATGCTAGGATGCACTACTAGCTGTTCATCAGAGTGCTTTTATACCCAGGAATACAACTTACCTGGTACTGTGTGCTTGGCCTAGGGCTCTGGTGATAAATGTCCATTCTGTATTTTGATGCACATTGGTGCCACACATCACAGCAAGAATTTTATAGTAACAATGCTGAAATGAATAGTCAGGGGTCATTCTGTCTTTAGTTGTGTATGATTCTGCACTGAGATTCCCAATGGTTACAACATGTTGGGACAGAGTGAAAATGCATTTATGATGTAAATAATTTTTTTATAATTTACTTTTTTTTATGTGCATTGATGTAAAGGTGTCAGATCTTCTGAAATGAGAGTTATGAGCTACCATGTGGGTGCTGGGAATTGAACCCGGGTCCTCTGAAAGAGCAGCCTTTGCTCCTAACCCCTAAACCATCTCTCCAGCATCATAAATATTTTTTTAATTACCTGTTTCCATTAGGTGATTTAGTTGATTAATTTTTCATGGGTTTATAGTTTTTTTCCTTAATTTTTTATTACATTGTGTGTGTGTGTATGTGTGTGTTTGTGTGTGTGTGTCTTTCTGTATTTCTGTATTGTGGAGTCAGAGGACAGTTTTAGGGCGTCAGTTCTCTCTGTCCTTTATGTGACTTTTGGCAAGCACCTTTAACCACTAAACCATCTTGTTGGCCCAGAAAAAAATTTTTTTTCCAAAACCATTTATATATATAATCAGAAGTTGACTATGTCTTATTGTAACACATAATTGGTTTGGTTATTGTGTCATGTGTTCCTCATCGTTTTTCTCTGAGGAATAAGCATCATGCATCAGTCTGCTCTCATACAACCATGATGAGTTCAAAGTATTGATTTCTGAGTCATGAGTTACTGGCCCTGTTGTTTTGTTTTAGGATTCAGGTTTTTTTTTTTTTTTTTTTTTTTTTATGCCATGGAAGCATGTTTGATGGTCATGTCTGAGTCTCTGCAGTTAGCCATGTGACCTAAGGAGTAGGCACACAGTAGTTGATAAAGTTGACGTTTGATATTAAAAATTCAAGGAAATTTTACATAGTAATATGCTTATTCACTAAACGTTTTAGGTGAAGGTGGTTTTGACTGATGATTTGTAGTTAAGTGCCTGGTAGTACCGGGATCCGAACCTGGCAGCCTGTCTAGAAGCCTGCCCAGTTCATCTCTCAGTAAAGTGGTGTGAAGTGCTTCCTCCACAAAAGAGCCTCACTTGTGTTAATAATTCTACAAAGTGATAGGAGGACTGAGGCCTTTGAAACTTAGACCCCCGTTCAGAGCAGAGTCACAGGTGAGCAGATTTCTGCCTGTCAGGAGAATCCCTCTCCAAAGCTGGGATCACACCCAAGGGTTTGATCCCAGACTCTTGCTAGCAGATAGGCCCTAGGCTTTAGCTGTGAGGGGCCTCCTCTAGTGATCCATAAAAGAAGAGACCTTACACAGCTGGGCCTTGCATCTTGGGCGAACTCCGTCATCAGAGAAGGACAGAGGCCTCTACAACTCAGACCCGGGTCCAAAGTGGAGTCAGAGATCAAGCAGATACCTTGCTCAGAGCAGACAGGAGACACACAAGCCCTCTTGCCACAACTGACTAGGTTTCTGACTAATTGTGTACCACTGAAGCCATGGGCAGACCCCAGTGCAAGAACATATAACAATATAAAGAACAACAAAGCAACACCAGAAGAAACTGGTGGTTCTACAACACCAAGACCTGAACAGAGCAATGAAGAAGAAAAAAAGGAAACAGCAGCAAAAATACCTTTATGAAGATTATTGAAGACTTAAAAGAGGATATAAAAAATTCCCTTAAATAGAAGAAAATATACACAAAAAATTGGAAGAGCTGAACAAATCCTTGAAAGAAAACCAAGAAAAGGAAAACCAAAAAATGAAAGAAATATTCCAGGAACAAAAAACTGAAATAGAAGCAATAAAAAAGACACAAAATGAAGCAAAGGTGGAAATAGAAAAATCTGAAGAAAAGATCTGGAGTTACAGATGCAAGCATAACCAACAGAATCCAAGAGATGAAAGAAGGAATCTCTGGAGTGGAAGACTCAATAGTGGAAATAGATACATCAGTCAAAGAAAACAGTAAAACCAAAAAAAAAAAAAAAAAAACCATAACACAAAATGTTCAGGAAATTTGGGACACCATGAAAAGACCTTACCTGAGAATAATAGGAATAGAAGAAGGAGAAGAAGACCAGCTTAAAGACACAGATAATGTATTCAATAAAATCGTAGACAAAAACTTTCCCAACTTAAAGAAGGAAATGCCTATAAAGATACAAGAAGCTTACAGAACACCAAATAGATTTGACCACCAAAAAAAGTCTGCTTGCCACATTATAATCAAGCCACAAAACATACAGAACAAAGAAAAAATTTAAGAGCTGCAAAAGAAAAGGACCAACTTACCTATAAAGACAAATCCATCAGAATAACACCTGACTATTCAATGGAAACAATGAAAGGAAGAAGATCTTGGTCATAAGTTATACAGACACTAAAAGAGCATGACTGCCAACCTAGACTACTATACCCAGCAAAACTATCAATTACCATAGATGGAGTAAACAAGATATTTCATGACAAAGTCAGACTTAAACAATACATATCTACAAATCTGGCCCTTTAGAAAGAATTAGAGGGAAAACTCCAACCTAAAGATCCCAGATACACCCATGAAACCACAAATAGTCAATAATCCCACAGAAGAAAAGCCCAGAGAAAGGAAATACATACAAGCTACCACCAAAAATAACAGGAAATGTCAATCAGTGGTCATTAATATCCCTTAATATCAATGGACTCAATTCACCTATAAAAAGACACACACTAACACCATTGATACAAAAACAGAAGCCATCCTTCTGCTGCATACAAGAAACAAATCTCAACCACAAAGACAGACACAGGCTCAGAGTAAAAGGTTGGGAAAAGATTTTCCAATCAAATGTCCCTAAGAAACAAGCTGGGGTTGTCATCCTAATATCGAACAAAGTAGACTCGAAACTAAAATCAATTAAAAGAGACCAGGATGGACATTACTTATCTCAGGAAAAATTAGTCAAGATGAGATTTCAATCCTGAATATTTATGCCCCTAATATAAGAGCACCTATCTATGTAAACAAACACTACTAGAGCTCAAACCTCACATCAATTCTCACACCCTAATAGTGAGACTTCAATACACCACTTTCATCCTTGGTTAGGTTAAACAGAGAGACTCAAAAGAGAAATAAGGAGTCTAACAGAGGTATGATGCAAATGGAATTAATAGATATTTACAGAAACTTCCACCCAAATGCAAAGGAACATACATATTTCTCAGCACCACATGGAACTTTCTCTAAAATTGACCATATAATTGATCATAAAGAAAGTATCAATAGACACAAAAAAATGAAAATAATCCCTTGTAACATATCAGATCACCAGGGCCTAAAGTTAGAGTTCAGCAACATCAGAAATCACAGAAAGCTTACCAACTCATGTGAACTAAACATCACTCAACTGAACCGCCTCTGGGTCAAGGAAGAAGTTCAGAAAGAAATCAAAGTCTTTCTAGAATTTAATGAAAATGAATCCACAACATACCCAAACTTGTGGGACACAATGAAAGCAGTCTTAAGAGGAAAATTCATAGCACTAGATGCCTATATGAAAAACCTAGAGAAACCCCACACTAGAGAACTAACAGCATAGCTGAAAACCTTAGAACAATTAGAAGCAAACTCATCTAGAAGGAGTAGACAACAGGAAATAATAAAACTTAGAGCTGAAGTCAATACAACTGAAAAAAAAAAAAGAACAATAAAAGAATCAAAGAATCAAAGAGTTGGTTCTTTAAGAAAGTTAACAAGATAGACGAGCCCTTAACGAAACTAACGAAAAGCAGAGAGAGAGAGTATCCAAATCAACAAAATCAGACATGATTTTGGGGGACATAACAACAGAACCCCCAGGAAATCCAGAGAATTATCAGATCATACTTTGAAAACCTGTATTCCACAAAAATGGAAAACCTACAAGAAATGGACAGCTTTTTGGCCAGATAACATTTACCAAAATTAAATCAAGATCAGATTAAATACCTGAACAGACCTACAACCCTAAAGGAAATTGAAACTGTCATTAAAAGCCCCTAAGTAAAAAAAGCCCAGGTCCAGATGGTTTCAATGCAGAATTCTACCAGACATTCAAAGAAGAACTATTACCAACACTTCTCAAACTGTTTCACATAGTAGAGACTGAAGGAATATTGCCAAACTCTTTTTATGAGGCCACAATTACCCTGATATCCAAGCCACACAAGGATTCAACTAAGAAAGAGAATTATAGACCAATTTCCCTCATGAACATTGATGTAGAAATTCTCAACAAAATTCTGGCAAACCATATACAGTAACATATAAAAAAATACCATCCATTATGATCATGTAGGTTTCATTCCAGAAATGCAGGGATGGTTCAGCACATGAAAAGCCTTAAATGTCACCCATCATATAAACAAACTGAAGGAAAAAAAACACATGATCATATTCTTAGATACTGAAAAAGCCTATGACAAAATCCAACACTCTTTTATTCTAAAAATCCTCGCGAGATCAAGAATACAAGGAAAATATCTAAATATAAAAAAGACGATTTACAAGAAGCCAACAGTCAACTTCAGACTAATGGAGAAAAACTCAAAGCAATCCCATTAGAATCAGGAACTAACAAGGATGTCCTCTCTCCCCTTATCTACTCAATATAGTTCTGGAAGTTTTAGCTAACACAATAAGAGAATGAAAGGAGATTATAGGGACATAAATTGTAAAGGAGAAGTGAAACTATGTCTATTTGCAGATGATATGATAGTATACATAAGTGACCCACAAACTTCTACCAGGGAACTTCTACAGCTGATCAACACCTTCAGCAATTTAGTAGGATACAAGATTAACTCAAAGAAATCAGTAACCCTCCTATACACTAAAAATAAAAGGACTGAAAAAGAAATAAGGGAAATATCACCCTTTATATTAGCTGCAAATAGCATTCAATACCTTGGAGTAACTATAACCAAAGAAGTAACAGATTTGTTTGACAAAAACTTTAAAACACTGAAGAAAGAAATTGAAGAGGATATCAGAAAATGGAAAGCTCTCCCATGTTCCTGGATAGGTAGGATCACCATAGTAAAAATGGCAATCCTACCAAAAGCAATTTACACATTTAATGCATTTCCCATCAAAATCCCAACACATTTTTTTACAGACATTGAAAGAACAATACTAATTTCATTTGGAATAATAGGAAAGCCAGGATTGCCAAAACAATTTTGCTCAACAAAAGAACCTCAGGAGGCATCACCATCCCCGCCTTTAAGTTATACTATAGAGCTACAGTAATAAAACCAGCCTGGTACTGGCATAAAAACAGACTTGTGGTTCAGTGGAATCTTATTGAGGTTCTGGGCATTAGCCCAAAAACCTATGAACACCTGATCTTTGACAAAGAGGCCCAAAACATTCAGTGGAAAAAAGATAGTATCTTTAACGAATGGTGTTGGCATAGCTGGTTGGTAGTGTGTAGAAAACTGCAAATAGATCCAAGCCTGTCACCCTCCATAAAAATCAAATCTAAGTGGATCAAAGACCTCAACATAAACCCAGCCACTTTGAACTTGATAGAAAAGAAAGTGGGAAATACCTTCCAACAAATTGGCACAGGTGACCACTTCCTAAATATAACACCAGTGGCACAGACACTAATAACAACAATAAGTCTTACCTCTTGAAACTTAGAAGCTTCTGTATAGCCAAGGACTCAGTCAATAAGACAAAAATGATAGCCTACAGGAGGGGAAAGGATTTTCACCAACCGTACAAGTGACAGAGGATTGATTTTTAAAATATATAGAGAACTCAAGAAAGTAGAGCCCAAAACCTTGAATAACCCACTCAAAAATGGGGTTCAGAACTAAAAAGGGAATTCTAAGCAGAAGAATTACAAATGGCTGAAAGGCACTTGAAAAAGTGCTCATCTTCTTTAGCCATCAGAGAAATGCAGATCAAAACTTTGAGATCCCACCTTACACCTGTCAGATTGGCTCAGATAAAAGACACAGATGACAGCCTATGCTGGAGAGGTTGTGGAGCAAGGGGAACACTCCTCCATTTTTGGTGGGAGTGTAAGCTTGTTTGGCCATTCTGGAATGCAATATGGCAGTTTCTCAGAAAACTGGGAATCAATTTTCCAAAGCATCCAGCAATACCACTACTGGGCATATACTGTAAAGATGCACATTCACACTCCAAAGGCATTAGCTCAACTCTGTTCATAGCAGCATTATTTGTAATAGCAAGAACCTGGAAACAACCTAGATGCCCCTCAACTGAAGAATGGACTAACAGACTGTGGTACATCTACACAATGGAGTACTACTCAACAGTAAGAAAAAATGATATTCTAAAATTTGCAGGCAAATGGATGAATTTGGAGAATATCCTCCTGAGTGAGGTATCACAAACCCAGAAAGATAAGCAGGGGATGTACTCACTCATTAGTGGACTTTAAACAAAAAGCAAAGCATGTCCAAGCTGCAAATCAGAACCACTGAACAGCTTGGGATCTGAAACACTTTGGATTGGCTTCTTAGAGCCCATTACCTCCAGTGGAACACCTGACCCAGTCTTGATGAGGGGTGGGGGGGGTGAGGAAAGCAGGTCTGCCAGGAGTGGATGCTGAACTAAGCCACTTTGGGACCTTGGGACCTTCTGCCTTTGCTGGAGAGGAGATTAAGTGATGGGGAGAAGAGAGAGTGACTGGGAGGGGCGGAAGGGAGAACGGAGTTTGAGCAAGGGGATTCATGGATAAAAAATATGACTTCATTCATAACAATAAAAAAATATTCATAGTATCTAATATCCCCAGATAACATGTTTAAATGGATTTAATAATTTTTATTTGTATATCTTTTCTTCTCAATGTTATAAAATGACCAGAATAAATTATTTTAGAATTTACAAAAACAAAGAATTCTACAAAGCTGTTGAGAGTTTACAAGCTTGTGGAGAGTTGCGAAGGTGAAGATCTCTAACAATTATGAGCTGTCTTTAGTCCAGCAATAGCTCATTCATTCATTGCCCACGTCTGTGGTATATCCAACATCTTTGTGATTACTGGGTGAAATTCTTTTGTAGTGTACCCACAAACCATGATTTTTTACCAAGCCATAGGCTAAGAAGCCACCAGATGCCACCTGAAGCCTGTAACTGCTATTTCCTTGCTTTGCTGTCACTGGCCTATTTGATGCTTACACCATGTATTTGAAGAGTATCTGTCTTTATTACTTTCCTTTGTTCTAGAACTATAAAAACTTCACAAAACTGTTACTCTGGGTCACAGTATTTGGAATAATCTGAATTATGTTCCTGGCCCATGATCACTAATAATTTAGAATAATTTATCTCTTATTTTCTTTGAGGTGAGAGATGTGTTTTTGCACTGACCATGGCCTCTAAGGTAGATGGCCTATGGCTGTTTCTTCCATCCCTTTGCTCAGCCAAGCTTGTATCTGTTAACAGCGGGAACAGTGTAGATGTTAAATCTTGACCCTCCTGGGATAGCTTTCTCTTTGAACTGAATGACTGAAGAATCCTTTGAGATCTCTGAATTGCTTTTCTTGTACAAAGTGAAGAGTAGTATGCACTCTCCCGCCTGCCTATAGATGCAGCAATTTTATTCACCCCTTTATTCTTGGGGGACTGTAGCATGCTGGGCATTGGTGGACACTTCACAAATATTGGCTTTTGAACTCTGCTCTTCTTGACCCTGCACTGTGATGATCTAAGCAGGTGACTATTTGGATATGATCAGGAACCTAACCGTAATATAATATGACCACAGGCTGCTCATTATGTCCTTCCCCCTTCATTCTCATTCTTTCTTTTGTTTTAGAGAGAGCTGAACTATAAGGAATTCTAGGAAGAAGAAAGAATTTCCACTGTCTACTGGACCGCAGGGCAAGAGCAGGTTACAGCATAGTCACTGGACAGAAGAACTGCATGGATGCTTAACTGAGGCTTGTTGTGTGGTCATTGCTATATTAGAGGAGATATGCATGGGGATGGAACACAGATACCCAGGCAGGAAATCACAAGTGGGTTTGTGAGACATGGTTCAGTTGATGTAACTGACGGCACAGGATACAAGACTAGAGGAGGCTTTGCATAGCCAAGAAAGTACAACTTGGATGTTATCATTAAAAGCGATGTACTAAGTGTATTTTGAATTTTTTGTAATTGTTGTTTTTGAAACAAGGTCTCATGTAACCCAGGATGGCCTTGAACTCTATGTACCCAAAGGTAACTTTGAATTCCTGACTCTCTACTAGAATTACAGGCTTGATTACATGCACGGTTCACCTATGTTGAAGACCAAACATAGGGCTCTGCGCATAGTGGTTAAACATTCCTCAACTGAGCTACACCCCCAAGCTAAATGCTTTTGAGCAAGTAAGAGCCAGGAAAAAGCTTGCATTCTAGGAAGTGGGAGAAGCAGTTAGACTTGCTGAGGAATGGTATGTTCAGAACAAAACCAGAACTCTGGCCCTAGTGCAGAGGGGGAAGTGCACCGTCATATTCATGAAGTTCCTGAAGAAGAGTGTGTAGAAGACATGATCATGAAAAGAGAGCACTAAGATTCATGCCTGTTGAATTCAGAGCATCCAGCACTTACTAATAGGGCAGAGATAGCCCAGTGGCTGAACCAGTTCAGTCCTGGAGACCTCCAGAAGTCTGAGTTCAGGATGTCATCAGAGACATCTACTGTTGTCTTACTGAAAATGATGTCCCAAGGGTGAACTAAACAAGCATAAAATCCCCTTTCATTTTCTCCCAGGCCTATTTCCTAGGGTTTCTTTCACTGATAGAGAGTCCACAGCTCTGCTTGTTCCCATCCCCCAATTTCTTGCTTCCTGATACCCCTGAGAGATGTTCTTATCCCCTCTACCTTTGATTCCATTTCTGTGTTTATTTTGGAAACTTTCTATATTCCATGATAGGGTAGCAACTGCAGCCCGTGTGCCACATCTGGCCCTCTACCTGTCTTAATAAATAAACACAGCCAGTTATCCAGTGTCTATTGTTAGTATGGCTGCTTTCACAGTACAAACTGACCTGTGCTCTACAGTGTCTCATAGCCTAAGTTATTTACAGTTTGGCCTTTTACAGAATCAACAAACCTAACTCCTGTTCTTCCCCTGCACTCTCCTGGTTTTCCCTGCTCTGCTGAACCCTGGGGAAGAAGGAGTGCAGGTGTCAGTTTGAAGGGAAGACTGTGTGCTTGATTTCACTGGGAGTTCCAAAGGAATGCCAGCCCGCTCTGCCAGCCTGTTCAGAAAGTGGTGCCTCATATTTCTTAATTCACAAGAGAAAGTCTCATAGTAAATGTGATTATCATAGATAGTACTTAACCTTAGAGTTCATAAGCATTATCTAATTTAATGTTCATTACCAGCGGGTGACCAAGCAGATTTGCATGCACTTGGTAATGTTGAAACACGGACTAGAAAATGACTTGCCCTTGGTCCCACAGCTAGGAAGGAGTATGGTCCTTGCCTTTTACCAGCTGCCTTCAGAGAAGGCTGCTGTTTCAGAGCAGTACCAGAGAATGGGAAAAAGAAAGATTGCGAACACACACAGAGTATAAGGCTGGGGCAAAGGTAAGTTTTATAGTTTTGAATGCAAGAGAACTATGACACTATACCTCCCCAGTAAGTACAGACAATAAGCTGTGACTGTGCAGAAGGACTTAGTGATCCCCAGAGACCTCTTCCTGAAATTCCTGCTGCAGTCCTCCTGAGTGGAGCTCTTTGGCTGTTTTATTTACATTCTACTCCAGCAGGGCCTCTGAAGCAAGATCACAAGGTATTAAACAATCGGGACTATGGTAGACACTGCCAATATCATTGTCCTCTGTTAATGAGCCTTTGGTGATTGTAAACAGGGCCATGTCAGAGCTGCAGGAACATGTGTGGAGAAGGAAGACGGTTCTGCTTGTCCTTCTGAATTTTGACTTGTGGTATATTAGAGTGTGTCTCCAGTCACACTCTAGTGTGTGTGACATGGAAAGCTTGTGGAGACCAGACCTGATTTTTTTGTCCTACTAATTTCTTTATTACTGGGGAAAGGAGGCATCCACAAGTAGTGTTTGGTTTGTGAAGATTCCCAGACAGACGGGATATGTGTGTGTGTGTGTGGATTTGTGTGTGTGAGGTGTGTGAGTGTGTGTGTGTGTGTTTCAAGCAGGGTAAGAAAGGATGGTGGCAAGGCACAAGATGAACTCTTGGAAAAGAGCAGATGAAGCCATGTAAGGAATGCGGTATGTATTCAGGAAATCACTCAGATTCACCAAATGGCAGAAGTGGGAGCATAGCACAAAAGACTTCCTGAGTCTTTTGTGGAAACAGGGGCCACAGTCCACGATGGTAGAAGGGTGTTGGGTGGGGGTAATCCTATAGGCAGGGACACACAGCTGACATCTCCAGTAGAATGCCAGGATCCCTGATGTTTCAGATCCCCGAGTTACCTGAGTTACCTAACAGCCAAAGGCCGTTCTTACTTCTGCTTAACAGTGCTCAAGTTCACATCAAACTGGCAGCCACATGAAGATAAGCTTACTGCTTTGTCCCATAATATTACTTATTTAATCCATATATATGTTCCTTAGAGTTATTAGAGTAGGGTTGTCAGGCTAGGATTGATCCATCTGAAGATATAGTCATCTTTCAAGGTCTTTGTGCTCTAGAAGTCTATTAAAATTCAAGCATGAAGGATCATTTGGAAAAAATTATGGCCTGCAAAGAAGTTTGCTGCCCTGTGGAGTCGACAGAGGCATATACACTCAGCTCTATGAGATAGACTCAGGAGAGCAGCAGACCAGGTGCAGGCAGGAGCAGGGTAGCAATCTTGACTCCAGTCTGAGGGCCCAGAATGGCTTCCTGGCCCATTTTCTTTCTCCATTCTCTTCTTCCACCAGCATAAATGTGGCAGTTCCAAATTCTGCCTTCTCTCCTTAGGTGTTGGCACTGGTGGATATCCCGGCTGTTCTCCTTTTGTTTCTTTGCTTTTATACTTTTCATTATGTTATCTAGTCTGCTGCATGAGATGTAACCTCTTAAATTGTAGGTGCAGAGTATATTTGTTTTGGCTATAAACAGAATGTCCTGTCACAGTTACCTAACCAAAATGCTGACTCTTGTGTCAGAAGCATCTTCCTCAGGCCCCTGGCAAATGACATTCTACTTTCTGTTTATAAAAGTTTTAGTATTCTAGATGCCTGTAAGTGGAATCACTTTTTATTTAGCATAGAGTCCCCATCTATGTCCACTTTTACAAAATTTTCTTCTATTTGGTGGCAGATTACTATGTTGCTATATGTATGTACCAAGGGTATTGTTTTGATTGGTTGTCACTATGATGGACTTTTAGGCTACTCTAAAGAAAATGGAAGTGAAAAGATCCTGTAGGATCTTGTTTTAAGTTTTCTGGATAACACCCAGGGGTAGGATTGCTAGATTTTATGATACTTCTACTTTTAGTTTTCTGAGAAGCCTGCATGCCATTCTCCTACCATTTTTTTTACTTCTATGGCTAGTGCCAGAGAGAACTGCACATCTGTCTCTCCTCTTCGTTCTCCACAAGCAAGACTGCTGCCTCCTCCTCCTCCTTCGGCACGCTGCTGCTGCAATCCTTCTTTTGGCTTCCAGAATATAGCCTGACTTTTGACATGTTCCTAAAAATCCATATAAAGTCAAAATACCCCATGAACTAGTCTTTTCACACAGCTAGACTTATGTACTCTCTGCCTAAGTCTTGAGAACCCTTGTCTTTTTTTGTTTGAGATAATTGATAGAGATGTTTTCTCAGTCTGAATTTTTATTTTAACTGAACTGCCATCTCCTGAAGGCAGAGCCATTGTGTCCCCTTTGAGGACTTTACAAAGTACCTTTTTCTCACCATGGAGAGGTGGAAATCATAGAAAATATATGTATGTTACAGGGTTGGAAGGCAGGGGCCTTAAGTCAGTCACTGTGGAAGCATAAAGAAGACCTTAAAGTACACTGTTCACTCCTATAGAGATAACTGAATGAGACAGGGACAGAGAGGGGAGGCCAGTGACACCACCATTTTTAGCAAGCAAGGCTTGTAGTAGATAGGCAGGCTTAGAAGGTTGAATCTTACTGCAGCTGAGCTCTTAGTGTGGGATGCTGGCAGGTCGGGTGGACAGGTACATGCCAGGAACAGGAAGGTGAGTTCACCTCATAGGAAGTCAGCAGCTGCTTGAAGCAGGGGCCAGGCTGGTTGGCAGTCTGAACAGCACTACTTCTAGCACCTGTGCTGGAGAGTCCTTGCTTGCCTTCCAGCCATAGTATGCCTTGCCAGCAGTGATGTCTAAGTAGTTAGCACACAGCCAAGCTTAAAAGTCTGAGCCTACCTCCTCTGCCTTTCAATGGGAGGGAAGGAAGAGGAGTGGGCTGCTTAGTGCTCTCTACAGCTCCATCCTTTTTGTTTTTCCCTTACCGCCTCACACCCCGCCATCTGTCATTATCTCAGGGCACTGCCTCTCAAACTGGACAGGTGTGTAGAATCAGCCACATGTTAGAATTAAAGGAAGTTCTGGGGCCCATGGAGAACCCTCTAGCTGGTGTGGATGGGGCTCAGAATCTGCCATTTCTCTAGAGGCACACTGAGAACTGCTAAAGGATGGGTGCAGGACTGAGTACCAGAAGACTTGTCCTTCTTTGTCCAACCTGATTTTTTTTTTCATAATTTCATAAAGATCTAATCTCTAGAGATTAGAAAAAGGGTTGATGTTATTAGAAATAAAACCCAGATGCTAAACTGAAGTGGACTTGTAATAACTCCAAATATATTGATACTCCGAATACATTCCTGTTTCCACAGGTGGACTTGACCTCATCTTCTTGCCAGGCCTTGGGTTTGACAAAGATGGCCACCGGTTGGGGCGGGGCAAAGGCTACTATGACACCTACCTGAAGCGCTGTGTGCAGCATCAGGAAGTGAAGCCCTACACCTTGGCTTTGGCTTTCAAAGAGCAGATCTGTCTCCAGGTCCCAGTGGATGAGCATGACATGAAGGTCGATGAAGTGCTTTATGAAGACTCCCCAGCCTCTTAAGTCATACGATGACAGCCACACTCACTCTTTGTACCCGTGGGAAGAAAATATGTGTATTCTCCCCTTGTCAAAAATGAGCCAAAATGGCACATTAAAGTGAATATGGATTGTGTTTCTTTAGTGTAAATATGAAACATCTAACATGAAGCTATTTTTAGAAATCAGTAGCACAGTGAATACTAGAATGTTAATTCAAATGAAGGGAAAAATGGTATGGTTTTCAGTTTAGCTTCCTAGTGCTAAGATGGTAAGTTGACCTTTCTACCTTGCAATTTAAATTAAATATTTATAAGTATTAGGGAAATAGAAATTAGGGTAAAGGCTTTGTTCTTAATGTCCATTCATAGGTTTGATTGCTCTGGCATATGGAGACTCAGCTGTTATTAACTGGTTTGACAGTACTTGGTATGGATAAAATATTCCCCAAGAACATTATACTACCTAATCATGGCTTCATTTATTCACTTTGAAGTTTTATATGTGACACTTTGTAGCTTTATGTGGTGAATAGATGGGAACCTTTCTGTGGTTTACATACTTTGAATCAGTTGATTGGTCTTTGGCACCTAGGACTTTTAAAATCTGATATGTTAGGAATGATTTCTGTCTATTCATGGCTTCCATTTGGAAATGGAAACTGCCATGGACTGGACATTGCCAGATGGCCTCACAGTCAGGGAGAGGTAATTTTGTTGGGGGAAGATTTGGTTATCACAAGACACTCGGGGGTCTTCCTGGCTGTGACTGCTTGCTTGGGTCCCACCCGCAGCCTGTTACCAGCTCCTGCTGGCATTGCTCTGAGATGCCATCTACATCTGTTTTCTTCTTCCTCTCATCTTGCCCTCAGCATTTCTCAGCTGAAGTAGGCAGCTTCATGCTCAGCTTCTTTGGACTTCAGTTTATTTCAAGAATGTTCTGATAAGACATGAATATAATGTGGATTCTTAAAATGGGAGTATTTTGGAGACTTTGTAGCAGATGCCTTCCACTGTAGAAGAAACATCTTGTAAGGGGCTCCGTAGTCTTCTTCTATCATCTTTGCCCTTTCTTCTTGTATCACCTTTCTGTGCTTGTTGTGAACATCACAGGCTGTTCCTGCCCTCTGCCCTGAACAAACCTGTTTTCCTGTCTCAGTATTATCTTCTTTCATCCTGGGAGCTGCTGTACGTCTTTAGGGCTTTGCCCCTGCCTTGTTTCTTCCCAAGAGCTCTTCCTTGGCTCTCCAACTTCCAGTTCTAGTTCCTTTTCCTTCCCTTGCTGTGGCCATTGTCCTGTTTCTCACATTGGCCTACATAACAGTTATTGGTGTTTGTTCTGTCCCCTTCAGAGGCTGTAAGTTCAAAAGAGCTTTAGTACATAACTGATGCAGAGTATTTGGTAACACTTTAAAAGAGTAAACAGAATACATGTAAATTCATTTCATTTAAAAATAGATCCACTGGTTTTTTTTAACATAATATCTAGTTTACATAATGTATAATTTGATATTTTATGCACAAAAGTTAAAAAATACTTTAAAAATGCCAGTTTGGCTAACAGTGGATCTGTAAAGTTTAGGATATACAATGAGAAATGAGAGATGGAATTCCTACAAGCTGTGATGATGTTATTATACTGGTTAATCTTCTTCTGTGTTACTTCAGCTGCAAAGTTAAGGTAAGTGTTAGTAGAGCTGACATGGCTGTGAAATGGTTAAATCATAATATTACCAAGCTACTGCAAGTCTGGAAAGCTTTGCTTCTTAATTTGATCTATGTTACTCTTGTACCAAAAGAACCAAGTATAGTTTCAGAAATTGCTGGGTACCCAAGATTCAGAAAAGTAAAAAAAAAATGTAGAATCTCTCCCTGGAATGATTAATCTTGTCAACTTGTCAGGATTTACAATTTACCATGGAAACACATTCCTGAGTGTGTTTATGAGAAAGATTTAATTGGACAGCGAAGACTTACATAAAATGTAGTAACACTATCTCATGGGGTGGGATCCTGGTCTGAGGGACAAGGAGAAAGTGGGCCGAGTACTAGTTGTTCATTGCTCTCTGCTTCCTTTCTGTGGGTGCCTCATGCTCTGGATGCAACAGTATATTGCCAAAACAAACACTTCCTTAAGTTGCTTCTTATCAAGTATTTTGGTGATAATGAGCATAGTAGCTAATACATACCCCCAAATGACAGCTGTTCCCGGGTGACTAACGATGCACTGTGGTTTTTCTGCTAAAGGTATTGGAAGAACACCCCCCGCCCCGATGATGTAGAGCATGATGACACTGTAGCTGTGATTAGGACATCTATGACCCAGGGAGTGAGCAACACAGTACAGGGCATCGCGTATTATGATTTGAATCTGAAATGCCCCCGGAGGTTTAGGTTGTGAACAGTTGTCTCTGGTGTTTGCAGGGCTTTAGGAAGTAGATCCCAGTCAGCAGAAATAGGCCATGAGGAGTAGATCTGCCCCTGGTTCCTCTCTGACTTTCTGCTTCCTAATCTGCTGTGATGAAGCCTCTGTGCAGGGAGGGCTCAGAGGGAGGAAAGGGAAAGGAGAATTGTGATAATTAAATTACACTATCAAAAAATAAAAAACAAAACAGAAACTAAAACTGTCTCTCTTTCCCCCAGAAGCCATCAACTGTCCAAAGCTCTCAGGGAGGAGGCTCAAGAATCCCTTCCCTGGCCAGGTTTGAGTGCTGACTGGCCTGACATTGTGTCCTCAGCCACAGTTACTGTGGGTTCATGAGTTAAGTAGCTGTTTTTCGTGTCTAGAAGACACTGTTTTGCTGTGTTCCTCTCTTCCATCTTTCTTTCCTCTCTCCTGCAATGGCTCCTGGGCCTTGGGGAGCAAATGTGATGAACAAACAGATGGCTAAGCAACCCATTGACAGTCATCCTCTCTGCTTTGACCAGTGGTGAGTTACTGAATTAATCATCTGCTGTGATAAGTTCCTGGCCTGGACTTTCTGATTTAGCCCAGAGGTTTGGACCCACTCTCAGCCCCACTGCCACTTAGGTCTAAATAATCACACAGATGCTTGTATTATTTTTATGCTGATTGATCTAGGGCCCAGGTATATAACTTACTAACTCTTTTCCCTTAAACTAACCCATTATTTTTATCCTGTTTGGCCATGCGGCTCGGTACCTTTTCTCAGAGCAGCACTTCAGCTTCTTTCCTCTGTGTTGTCTCCTGTCTCCAGCATCTCTACTCTGCTCTGAGATGCTCCCAGAATTTTCTCAGCCTGGTAGCTCCACCCACACTTCTTGTCTGCCTTTAGCCAATCAGTGTTTTTTATTAAACCCATAGGCCAGACAATTGTTTACAATGTATCACATAATCCCACTACCGTCATCACTTACTTTACCAACTTCTCTGATGAGGTCTGGTATAGTGTGTGTGTGTGTGTGTGTGTGTGTGTGTGTGTGTGTATGTGTATGTGTGTGTGTGAGTGTGTGATCTCTTGGAATTGGCTTTACGGGTGGTTGTGAGCTGTTAGTCTTAAGTTGCTGACATTGAAGAGCAGGAAAGACTTTTTAATTGCTGAGCCATCTCCCCGGTTTTGCATTTTTAAGACAGAGTATGTACTACTGGGTTGGAACTTTCCGAAATAGACCAAATGTCCACAGATTTCTTGTAGTCTTCCTGCCTCTACCTTCTAAGTGTTGGAATTACAGATGTACACCACAACAATCTTTTTTAAACTATGGGAGTTTGGGGATTTATCTCTGTCTTTCTGTCCCTCCTCTTCTCTCTCTCTCTCTCTCTCTCTCTCTCTCTCTCTCTCTCTCTCTCTCTCTCACACACACACACACACACACACACACACACACACACACACACACAAAGAAAAAATGTCAAATGTTAGTTTTTTTGAATGTGTGAACACTGAAAATTAAATCAAAATCAAATGTATTTTGGATCTAAGCCTTCTGTGGCAGTACTTGCCCATGTTATATCACAGGACTTCACCACAACCTTGGTTCTAAATACATGATGTGCACTTTACACTGCATATACTATCATGCCAGTTAGTACCAATGAATGCTGTCTGCAGAACCTCAGCTTAGAGTGCAATCTATGTTTTGAATTACTATACATTACTATGTTTTTATATTACTATACATTCCTGCTCTCATAGAAGCATAGTATAATTAGGGAAAATAAAGCATTTAATGTTTTCCTGCTATCATTTCTCAGCATGTAAGCGTCACCAAACTAGTATATCTTTGGGTTGTATTAGTTTAGAATATTTGATTTCAAATATTGTTGTGTGAGTTGCTGAGTTAAATTTCATACAAAAATCATTAATTAAATTTTGGTTTGGGATTGGGGGACAAGTTTTCCAGCAATCTCTGAAATGCTCCAAACATTTTGACCATGTTGCACTACATTTTTATGTAAAATGGAAGTCTTGCTATTAACAATCATAAAGTCAAAATACCGATTAGCTTTGTTAAATATTGAAGATGCTCTTTGTCTGCACTATCAAATATTCAGCAAAGACTTAATTTCACATGTGTATCAAACAAGTGCATCTCTCATTAATTAGCTTTAAGTGTTGTTATAGTTCCCTGTGGGACAGGCAGAGTCAGATGAAAAAAGTATCACAGCTCAACATTTTCAGTTCTAGTTGTTGCTCACCTGATTGGTGTTGCTTTGTTTTGTTCTAGTTGTTTATTTGCTGAAGTCTGACTAGCCAGTTGCCATTTCTTTATGTGAATATGCCATTCTTATATTAATCAGGACATGTTGCCCTTTTTTTTTTGACAGGGTCTCACTATGGAATCCTGGCTGGCTTGGCACTCCCCATGTAGACTAGGCTGACCTTGAACTCATAGAGATCCACCTGTTCTCTGCCTGCTGGAATTCAAAGCAACCCATCTGTATTGTTAATAAGTAGTTCACAGCTTACTGAAATTTTTAAAAAGGTGTTAAGCCAAGTTAGAAAGGCATACTTCCAATTTTATTTGTGTGGATATGAAAGTACATGGATTTTTGCAGTTCACTTATTCAATACAGAGTCATGGCAAATAATCATTTTCAGTATACCCTATTGCTGCCCTCCCTTCTCCTCTCTTTCTTCTCTCCCTCTCCCTTTCTTACTTCTTTGCCTCAATCCTCCTCTCCGTTCTGTCTTCTCCTTTTTTCCCTATCTGCCAGGGATCACCCTCAGGGCCACATATGCTAGGTAAACATTTTGCCTCAGAACCACATCCTTAATTACAAATCGTCTCTTAAAATTTTTTAAAATTATTTTATTTTACACATTAACCACTGTTCCCCCTCCTTCCCCTCCTCCCATCCTCCCCACTTCCCAGCCCCTCATCCCCCATTCGCTCCTCATATGAGTGGTCAACATATGCTGGCATACTGAGTTGGGGCACCACTAAGCATCTCCCCTCTGCATCGAGGTTGAGTAAGGCATCTCATCATAGGGAATGGGCTCCAAAAAGTCAGGTTATATACTCTGGGTAAGTCCTAGTCCCATTCCAGGGGACCTACAAACAGATCAAGCTATACAACTATCACCCACAATCAGAGGGGCTAGTTAGGTCTTGTGCAGGTTCTTTAGCTGTTAGTCCAGAGTCCATGATTCCCACTTGATTGGGTCATCTGTCTCTGGCTTTTCCCAACATGATCTTGACTCCCCCACTCCTTGTTCCTATAATCCCTTCTTCCTCTCTTCAACTGATCTCCTGGAGCTAGGCCAAGTACATGGTTATGGGTGTCTGCATCTGCTTCCATCAGTCACTGGATGTAGGTTCTATGATGACCATTAGGGTGGTCACCAGTCTGAGTACAGGGGAAGATACTGCAGGCACTCTCTCTACCATTTCTCAGAGTCTCAGCTGGGGACATCCTTGTTCATTCCTGGGGATTTCCCTAGCACCAGGTTTCTCCCTAACGCCGTGGTGGCTAACTCTGTTAAGATATCTCTTTCATTGCCCCTCCTTCCCCAGTGGGAGGTGAGAGCATGAGGGTTTGAGATGGCTGACTTGGCACAAGTCCTCTTTTGGAAGTAGTTTCCATTTCTGTCATTGATGGAACATGGCCATTTACCTGGAAGATTTAAATTACACATATTCATATTTTGAAAATATTTGCTTAGGTAGCAATTTACCAGTTACCAATATAGTCTAGAAAGGTCAGAAAAGTTTCAACATATCACAAAGAGCTATAAATATTTTACTATTTTAAAATGTGATTTCATAACCACATCAGTGGAGCTTGCCTCATATGTGGCATTTCTCACCTGTAAATTATGTGTTAGTCCTTCATATGAAGTCACTATCCATGTCAAAAAGTCCAGTCCAAGAAGCCGTTCCATCAGGGATTAGAATACTTTCAAAATATGTATTGAGAAATATCTGTTTTATCTCTTGTGTATGTATGTATGGTTCATATGGTTACACTTGCACATGTGTGTACATGTATGTGGAGGTCAGAGGTCAACTTCAGATGTTTGTTGTGCCTCAGGAACCATCTACCTATTTTATTGAGATAGGGTCTCTCAGAAGCTCACAAGGCTGGTTAGCAGTAGGTCCCAGCCATCTGCCCATCTTCACCTCCTCAGTCCTGGGATTACAAGGAGGCTCCTCTTGTAGAGCAATCACTTCATTGTCTGAGCTAGCCCCCAGCTCTATTCTGTCTCTCCTTTAAAATCTTTGATAGCCTCCTGCCCTACACAATTTATACTTTCATTGAGGTCTTCAGCTTGTCAAAGATATTTTTTTTCTGTGTCATCCTGTGATGGATGCTTCCTGACAGAAGGATGCAGCTGGCTCTTTCACTGCTTTGCCACTATTTCATCCATATTTCTTTGGCACGAAGAATCCGTCTGTTTTAAATGGCATGCTACTTTTTTCTTTTTCTATTAAGTGAGAAAACTTTTAAAATATGTAAATGTTTGCCATTGTATTTAGTGAGCATTGTTCACATCTCAGGATGTGATACACTGCTGAACACGTGGGTCTGCTTGTACCGTCTTCCTTTTTAGCTTTTCCAGTCATGACAACTTCACAGCTGCTGCTATGGATGTGAGATGTGAAGGTCCTCATGCACCACAGGGGCATGGATCTTCACCTAGGAAAAGCCTTTGTGATCATTTCAAATTCTTTAGCTGACTTCTTGGCAAAACATGAAGTTTTTCCTTGTGAAGCTTGTGAACAGCTTGTACCAGAAACAGAAGCATCAGCAATTGTTGCTCATCTGTGCCCGTGTGGCTGATGACTTATTTTTGGTCTGCTGTTGTCTCGTAGGAATCTTTTAAAGGCACTTGTCTATTTTGGGAAGGCTAGTCTAGTAGAGACAACATGGTATAGTGAGTAAGTCCTTGTTTGAGAGGGTCCAACTAGAAACTCTTATGTCTCAATGCACTGAAAGTGGCTAAATGCTTCTCCCATTTCTGTATCCTTCAATCATGGACCTTACACAGTACCAGACATAACCTTCAAAACAGTAGAGTAAGTGGATGATAAACAGTAGAATAAATAGATGATGATGTCAGTCTAAGCTTTTAGGAAAACTTAATTTCATCTCTGTGACACATCTACTCAAGGGATAAAGTGCTTTAAAAATACTGTCCTTAGGAAACACCAGATCCTTTCTTGAGGGAGCTGGTTCTCACCCCTTCCTGGCTGGCTGAGACTTCCTCCCTGAGGTCCATTAAAGGATTCTTAGGGCTAGAGTAAGAAAAACATAATTTCTTTTAAGTTCCCCATTTTTTCCCATGTCATCTTCTCCCTAGTCCTATCACCAGTCACGGCTACTTTCTGTGTAAACATTTTGGTTTATTATGACAACAGACTATCAAATACAGGTGAATAAAATATGCTATATATCAGTGATATGCTTTCAGTGTTAACAGGATATGTTTAAAAAGCACAGTTTCAAAATAATAGTATATTGCACAAGTTCTGTTTGGTATTATAATAAAAACCTGGAGCCAGATATTGAGGAAAAGCTGAAATATCAGAGAGAGGAAACACCACAGCCAATTCTCACCCAGCCAGCTCCTCAGGCTGAATAGGGTATGTTCTATCTCCAGGAGTCCTCAGACTGACCCAGCAAGCAGGCAACAGGAAGAATTGCCTTCTCCTCCCAGCTATTTTAATTCCTGGATCAACTTTCTAGTGCTAGATTTAAAGGTATGTGCCACCACCACCTGGCTCTGTTAGGCCTTGAACTCAGAGAGACCCAGAGGATCTCTGCATCTCCAGTGATGGAAATAAAGGCATGGGCCATCACTTCCTGACCTTCATGACTTGGCTCTGTGGGTCACTCTGTCCTCTGACATTTCAAATTATAATTATTAAATATAGAATATATCACCACAACAGTGAACAAAAATGCAAGGACTATGCTGTGAATGATGACTACTTAGTTGGTCTCAGAAAAATACTTTCTTTAGAATTATAATTTAAGGATCTGTTTCTATCCCCCAAACCTAGAGATAAAGAATACTGCATTGTTCTGAAGATCTGAGTAGATATGCCTATGGATGCTGACTGTGTAGAACAGATGCTGTAGTTCCTAAATATTTGCTATCCTTGAAATCTAGGATGAGATAAACTTCATTTCCAGTACATACACATAAGAGCCAGTGGAATGTCAAGATTATTATCAATGTGACCATATCTCCTAGGCTCTCTTCCATGCCTGCAAGCATTACATCCATAAAACATTCCCTGCCTGCTTAACAGCCTTTATTGTTTCTCTATTGCCTGTAGAATAAGACCCAAACCCTGGCTCTTATACACAAATGGCATTTTCCAACCAGATTGTGATTTTCCCACTCCCACCTCCAGGCCACTAATGCCAGTTACAGTCACATCTAATATGCTTTGTAAGAACTGTAAAAACTCATTTTCCTATAACAGAATATGAATAGAACTGAACAGAATTGTTTAAATAGGCACTGCAATATTTCAGAAAGTGGACATTGGCTTTATTGGTCTGAGGTTCATGTGGAAATCAGGTTAAAATGTGAATGCTGGTTTTAGTTCCCTTAAGGTCTAACCTGAAATTCTGAGTTTTTTACAAGATCTCAGATGCTGCTGCATATTTGCTCTGCCTCTGAGTCACTAGAATCTAAGCCTAACTGATGAGTATGGTTGCTTAAATCCTAAGTGGCTGTTTAAATTTAAACTTAAGAACTCTCTAATTTAAAACTACCTTCCTTGGTTTTATTAGCCACATGATAGCTGAGACTATGGCCCACTCTTGAATAACCTGGGGATAGGACATTTCATTAAAGTAGAAAGTTCTGCCAGGCAGCATGTTTTCTAGAACACAGTTTTCAAAGGGATTTCTGTAGACTGCCTGTTAACTCAGAATCTGTAGGGGTAAGGTACTGGAAATATCCATTTTTAAACACCTATCCCTTGGGCATTCCTATACAAGTCAAAGTTAGGGAAACACTTCTACAAGGATCCCAAATCTGATCTCTAGATGTTAAACTAATGTGGAGCTGGATGAATGTCAGGGATGGACAGGGAGTGGTCCTCCTCAAAACTCTCCTGCCACATGCTGGGAGGGAGCTGGCCTGTGACAGCAGAGCTATGTAGGATGAAGGAGGGCTAAGCCATCAGGCAACAGCATTTAGCTGGTGTGCACTTGATTCCACATGCACCATATGCCTCTGGTGCTCCAGGTGCTAGTGTGAGGACCAAAGAAATCTCATTCCTAGAAAGAACAACTTTGAACTTCAGGCTTCCTCAAACCTTTTGGAATACCTTTTTTTTCCCAGTGACATGTTTTGGGGTGAACCTACCTGTGGCCATTTGGATGAAAATATTCCCAAAGGCTTATGGGGGGTGGCACTATTAGGAGATGTGGCCTTTTTGGAGTGAAGATGTAGCCTTTCTGGAGGAAGTATGTCACTGAGGGTGGGCTTTGAGGGTTCAGATGTTTAAGCCAGGCCCAGGGTCAGTCTCTCTTCCTGCAGCTGCTGCTGCTGATGCAGATGTAGAACTCTCAGCCTCTCCAGCACCATGTCTGCTGCATGTGTACTCATGCTTCCCACTGTGATGAAAATGGACTAAACTTCTGAACCTGTAAGTCAGCTCCAATTAAATACTTTCCTTTATAAGAGTTGCCATGGTCACGGTGTCTCGAGATACTGCTTCTTTGACTATTACCTTTTAGCTATTTTTTAAGGTTCCATTTTCTTTAAAAAGAACATTTAAAGTTAAGCTACATTTTGATCAGAATTTCATCGTCATCTGTGTACATTTTGTTTGTCTGTTTCTGTACCCCTCTCCCTAGCAGCTCAATGGTGGGAGCAGGTTTAAGTGTAATGTTTAATTTTCCTCTCTCGTGGCTTTTCTGCTGATTCTCAAATTTCTAATAGGAAAGAGACAAAGCAGGTCTAACTCATTGCTGCTGTCACACGGCCATTGGTGCCTTCTATGTACCACATGCACAGGTGATTTTCATAGAGTTGCCATGTAAGTTTTGGGGGAAGCTCTGTAGAGACTGCACATTGCACCACTCTCTAGCTGAACTCTTATCCCTTTGATCAGTGCCCACCCCCACCCCCCACCCCCGCCCCATCCCTCATTCAACCTGGCAGTCCTCTTGGCCAGGCTTCCTTAATTATGGTTTTGTATGATCTCCACATGAGGTGACCATTTAGCTGAATAGATTACTAGCTGCTTGTTTGCCCCACCAAGCTGCAAGTGTCCCTTGCTCTCAGATTACCCATGCTTGATCTGCTCTGATGGCTTTTCCAGACAGGGCAAAACTTTCAGGATTCTTCTATCTTCATAAATGCTTGTAACTACGTGTCTCCCAGGAACTCTCCTTCTAGACCATGATAACTTCCAAGACATATGATTCTGCTAGGAAATAAGAGCCAGCTTTGTAGAACACTTCCAGTTTAAAGAGACCTTTCATTAGTTTGGAGTAGGAACAAGAAGTCATGGTAAGGGGAAAGAAAATAACAGCTCTTTCTACACCTGCAAATTCCCTTCCTCCAAATAATCTTATCATGTCTTGCTTTTTTTCATTGCGTATTCATTCTGAAGTTGAATTATTGGTGGGGACTGGTCAAGAACCATGCTGGCTACCTATTAGAAAATCTGTCTGGATGTGTGTCATGACCTCTTCTTGTGTTACACCTACATTCTCTCAGGGAACTTTCCTTATCCTATGATTGCCTGCATTGCTCTCTACTCTGGGGTGTCACATTTAAATATGTCCCCCGAAAGAGCCCTTTTCATCACTTTGGACCATGTGTAGACCTGGAGGCTGCTAAAATCTGTGTTCCTCTCTTCCTAACATGAATTTCAGGCATTGAACCTCTGTGCCCATGGTGGTGATAAAGTAGTTAAGTCACCTTCAAGTCAGCTCTCCTCTGCTGTTTCTCTCTTCCCACTCCCCAGCTACTGTCTCTTGAGTTGTACAAGCCCTTATCCTGTGTGCCTGGTATTTCAAGGATTCAGGCTAAATAAGTCTATCACTTCAGATGCTGTGGATATTGTTATCTATTGTTCTTACTTTGGAGACTACTGGAGGAAAAGTGTCTTCTGGCATCATTTTATACTTTATTATTGTAAACAGATAGGTAACAGTCATAGTCACTGTCAAGCAGAAGCTCCAACTGAGAAGCAGCAGGTACATGTTCCTGGTCATCAGGGTTCATGTTCCTGTTCTGGTTTGGGGACGAGAGTGATGTGAGGTAGCAAGATAAACTTTGATTTAGATGCTGTGGAGGAATGTTCCCCATGAGCAGGGGGTAAATTGGAGCCTAGGGCCTGACATATCTTTCTGTCTGTATATGTCAGCTATTGTTTTGTGCTTCAATCAGGGACTGAATTTCAATAAGAAAAAAGAAATATTGGACAGAGCCATAGCCAATGTGAGATGATTCCCAATTCTTCCTGGAGACAGGGTTATACTTTCTTCAGTGACCAGGATATTGGCTGCTAACAACTCAGAGCTGAGGTCCTGCCCACCAAAGTCCTTGAATAGAGAGGCATCTTCCCCAAGGTTTCAGCCCCTCTTGATAGCATCCTTCTCCTAAGGCCTGAATAGTACTGACCTATGATTTCAAGAAAGGATTCCTGTCAAAGATATCTCAGTTCCAGCCCAAGGGCCTTGCACAACAGCACTCCAGTTCCAAGTCTTTGTCGGCTTAGTCCTGTTTTCTTCTCTCCATACAGAACTTTTCATCAGCCTCTGGATACAGGGGTCCACCTTGCTGAATTGAACAAAACAGAAGCCCTGGGCAGGACAAAAAGCAGGGCAGCCCCCAAGGCCTGAAATTTGAAAATATTTTTGTGTGCTACCAGGTTATTTCATATTGTAGTATTCCTGGGAGGATGCACATGGCTGTCTCCATTTCTATTGGAATCGGTCTCTATGAACAGAATACCCTAGAGGGGTAATGGGAGAGGGAAGTGACAGTGTGTTCCTTACCTCCATGTGGTTCTGTCTTACATGGTTTCAGTTACCTTTGGCCAACTATAGCCTGAATATATGGAAAAGTTCCTGAAGCAAACATTTCATTCTGTTTTAAGTTATGAATATTGCATGCTATTCTGAGTTATGTGATGAAATCTTTTGTTACCCCAGTTTATGCCCTGCAGATGTAAAGTATTCATTTGTTCCACACATCTGCACTGTATATATTACCTACCAAGTGGTCCTTTTGCACATTGAGTATCAGACCAGCTGTCACTTGCATTGTACTGCTTTAGGTTATTCTTACATATTAGCCTAGCACCACACCATTCTACATCATTCAACTACCTCATCTCATCACATATACTTTGCATCATCTCACATCATTCCAAGGAGAAAGATGAATGAAACACTAAAAGATAATTTTGAGAGTGAGACCCATTCACTTTTTTATTTTTTTTTTACAGTTGAGTGGTTGATCTATCTGATTAGTTGTTAATCTGTAATTATGCCTAATTTATAAATTAAGCCTCACTCTGGGTAGCTATTTGGAGGAGAAATCAACTATATGTATAGGACTCAGTAGCCCCCAGGTATCTTAGAGTGCACTCCCCACATAAAAGGAAAGCTAATGTCTCTGAAGTTTTCTTGAAGGAAGAACTTTAATATACTGTATGAGGATGGGAGCTGTAAACAGAGTATGTAATGGTTTATTTAAGAAGATATTTTGATAATAATCAGGATGCTGCCATGACCCTGGGGGTAAATCGGAAATAAAATAGACATTTCCCCCCACTGGTACATAACTGAGAAGAGAGACTAAGACTCCTGGCCTGATTCTTGCTGTTTGAGATTAATTTAGGGGCTATGTGTCCCTTCTGGAGGAACTGCTACCAGACTTGGTGGAGGACCCTGTCTCAGGAGAAAGTGTATGTAATGGGTTTAAGTGAGTGTTTTGTCTCTGTGCAACAGTATCTCCCAACTTTTACCCTCTAAACTCAGAATCATCCAGAAGACAGTCATGAGGATCAAAGGCAGAAAGTTGCATCAATTTGGTTCATAAAGGATTGACAGGTAGCTGAGATGCTGCTAGTCTCCTGCTTCATGATCAGCCATATAAAGCTAGGTATAGTGATGCCTGCAATTTAAGCTTTTGGAGGGTGGAGGCAGAAGGATCAGGATTTCAAAATCATTCTCAGCTACTAGGAGAGCTCAGCAGAACTGGGAAACATGAGCTACAGTCTTAAAAACAAAATAAAAAGGCCATTACTGGCCAGGTACTGGCTGGCTTTCCCAATGGAGAGGATATACCAATAAATGGAACAAGGCCCTCTTTTTACAGGGAGTCAGATTAAAGGAAAGCAAGAGGCTGAATCTGTAAAACATACATGTGTTTCTGGAGTCAGGGAAATGGGCACGCAAGACTGGCTTTCCATGAATCTGATGAGTTCATTCATCACATTCCACAGCTGTATGAAGTAGTGCTTGCCCCATTTTATAAAAAGCTGAAATGAGGTCTGTTTTTACAAGTCAGTGGCAGTTCAGAATTTAAACCATGAGGATGATTTTAAAGCCTAAGTCTCTGCACACAATCCTCCTGTCCCTTGTTTCTCACTTACAGAGCTGGGAAACTGGGCACCCAGGCCCCCATCTTGGATCTTTATATAAAGTATCTTCCATGGGTCTGTGGAAGATCTGAAAAGAAAGCTGCTAAGCCAGAGACAGGAAGTCTGGGAGAGTGCCATGATTTCCCATTTCAGACTTGTGCCTGCTCAACATGTCACTTTGTCCTGGACCAGTGACAAGGGCTCCTTTAGCTTAGTCTTCAGAGATCAGCTCTTTCCAATCAGGGCCTAGGCCAGTGGGGGTTTCTCCCTTAGGTTTAATTTTTTCTGGTTATGAAGCTGTGGGCCCATGGGTTCACCAATCACTAGTTTGGACTCTGACAACTTCCTCCTGATGTCTTGCAAGCCTCCCAGGCATCCCAAATGGTTATATTTCTTGCTTTTCAACCTCTGAATATGGTCCATATATTTCACATCTCTGTTCCCCCTCTTTTTATCTCATCATTTATCCTTTCTACATGCCCCCCTCTTATACCTCTCCTGTTGCTTTTCTATCTGTGTTTCTTTTCTTCTCCTTCCCTTCCCTTATCACTTGTCTCCTTCATCTTGAACCTGAGAAGGACAGGCCGTTCTGCAAAGGAGGGTTTTTTGTCATATGATTTAAGGATCCACAAATGTTGTCCAGTAGAAGACAGGACAATGGAAGCATTTTGCTGAGGGCTACTGGGATATAATGGTTTTCTAAATGTTATAGAAGCCCCCCTCCCCGGGATGCTACAAAGATGATGGGGGCTTCAGGACTCCCTCCAAAGAAAAGGTGGTAAACAAGAAGGTAGAGTTTCATGTACCATTTTATTCTTTTGACAGATTTGCTCAGAATTGATATTGCCTATATTATTGTCACCTAGAGAAGCATTTTCCCTCAATTAATCTACCACTCTTTCATGAAACCTTAAAGAAAAGTTTAAAATATCCCACTAACCTCAACCATCAGAAGGAACATTTCAGAGAATGAGATGACCAGATTTCTTAGTTTATTGAAAATCCATAGATAAGTGTGTGACTGTTCCTGATAGCTAGCTGTACTTCTTATATAAGATGAGCTTTTTAATAATGAGCTTGTTGGCCATGTTGATGGAGATGAACATTGGATATACCATGGTCAATGGCATAGAATCATCTTGCAGGCTGAGCATCTTAGAAGCTGTCTATGGGGTCCACAAGGCAGTCAGTGGCCTGGAGGCCATAGTGCTTAGGCGTTTCTAAGTTCAGTGCTGCTAAAACATTCCACCGTGGCAGCCATCTTATTTCAGTTTGAAGCTGGGCATCATTGCCCCTGTTTTAAAATATTGATAAATGGATGGCCACAGAAGATTATAGGTGAAAGTCTCAGCATAGAGTGGCACAGCCAGAAAGTTACATCCCCCTTCCTCTATAGGTCTCCCTACCAGATAGATGCTACATTTGATTTATGGGTTGACAGAACTTTTGAAGGGGTTGGACATGGGTGTTAGGAACAATATAACTTAGAAGCTATGCATATATTCTAAAATGGGGCTTATAGTTTTAGATCCTATCTGCTACTTATAGCCTCTATGACTGTACAATAATTCACTTTCTCTTTGTCTCTATAAAATGGGGGATAATCATAATGTCTATCTTATAGATTTGTGATAAAGGATGAAAAAGAAAATGGATAAAGCACAAAGTACAATAACTGACTTGTAGTAAATGGTATAAACCACATAGACTTAGGCCCAGTTTTAGTATCAAATGAAATTAAAGTATCTGTTATATGTCATTTTCCTCTGAATTGCAACATTTATTCCAAATGCAGCATTTCCTCCAGGAAGGAAAGGGAGACTCCTGGGCTTCAGAAGGTAAACAAAGGTCACATGTCCCTGAAACAGAAACTTGGAAGATTCTTAAGGGCCCCTATCTTGCCATATAGAAAGAGGTGCAGAATTGATGAGGGTGGAGACTCTGACCAGTCAAATAGCAATTTTGAGTGTGGAGCTATGTGCAAGCTGCAGAAAGCCTCTCAGGGTTGCAGTTTTCGGGGGTCACCTGTTGAGGTAGATTTTTGACCAATGCAGCTGCTCTCGAGTTATCTGGGATCTGTGTAAGTAACCCCTCATTATTACTTCTGCCGGTACCTCTAATAGACTCCTCAGTGGTTAGCCATGCTGGATCGTAGTGCAGGAGTGACTTTGGCCTGTCACAGGTTCCCTTTCTGAGGTGAGCAGATATGAATTGTATTCCCAGAAAAAGGCTGTAACATAACTCTCTCACACAGTGCCTGTCCTATACAGCAACTCTGGCAGAAGATCCACATTGTTTGAGCTAAAAAAAGAGGTGCTTCCAATAGCAGTGGTTGCAAACCTTATCTAGGTATCTTCTGCAGTGGAACTCCTGAACCTTAGAAGAAACAAATTGACAGGTTAAAAATTCAGGAACCAAATACAACAAATTAGACGACCATGTGTTCTTCTAGAAATAGAAGCAACCAGAATGGTCACAACCAGATATTTGTTTTCAAGCCCCATCAATCAACCCTTATTGTTATTTTTTGCTCACCCAAATCATAGGTTTCTTTGGTAATTTAGAGTTTTTGCTTTATTTGTCTGTATTTGTTGATGTAAAAGCACTTGGTTCCATCTTGAGAACTGGTAAGGGCTTAAGATATAGGGCTTAATGATTTTAAGATATAGGGCTGTTTCATAGAGCCAGAAATAAAGCAGACCAAACAACTTCAGGATCCCAAGTTGGGGAAGGTCGCCCTTCCACATGGGCTCTGCTGATTCTAGAAATAGAGTCAAAGGTATCTGTTGATTTCCATTGTCGTGTGTTTGTTTATAACATTGGACACTGGCCAGATATCCATCCTTTGACAATGCTGACTAACATGTCCTTGCTGCCTACAGTTATGTCAGCTCTATGAGGGTCCTCCACAGAGCTGAGAGAGGATGTTATTAAACCTCAGCTCTTCTCCTGAACATATATATATGCATATATATATATATATATGACAGAGGGTTGGTGCCTAGCTTAGATGTTGAACTACCTATCGCAGCAGTTGTGTATTGGGTCTGTTATTTATGTGACTTATATTTCTATTCTTTTATTTACTTCTGATTCTTTGAAGTTTCCTGCACTTTGCTGAACACCTTGTAGGCCACCTAAAGTAAAGTGGGATAAAGACCTGGGGTCACTCATTTTCTGTTTGGAAAACACTTTACTTCGGAACCCATTCCTTGTCTAGTTTTTCTCAGTTGTGACCTTCCTGACACAGAGCACTTACAGTTGAGTACTATTAATGATGTCATAAGAAGAGGTAGAAAACCCAGAAAGTATGTGCATCCTTTCACATGTATACATCCCCTTGTCTCTTTCTATGTGATACTTTCAGCCGCCACAGGATTCTACCAGCCAAGAAGGTGGGTGTAGCCCTTGACATTCAATGAGAGCTGTGGGACAAAACAAAACTCTCTTGCTTGCCCATGAGGAGGTATTGTGTTGTTAGCAACAGAAAACAGATGAGTACTGTGGTCCAGAATGGTAAAAAGCACACTCCAGCTGCCCATGCTAGCGCTCAGGTTCAAAGATTCCTATGCAACTAATCAGTAATGGATTAAATTAATGATAAATCAATAAGCTAAAAATTGAAAGTTATCAGCATTGCTTTTAAATTTTAAAAATTAAAAAAGTAAAGTGTTTTTTTTAAAACAATTAAAAATAGCTTTATTACATGTGGATAAAAAAGTGTTCTTTATATTTATTCTTTTTGAGGTTTATAACATTTCTGGAAACTGTGGTTTGACATACTTTGTCAATTTGGGAAAATTCTGTCATTCTATAAAAAACGACTGCCTCCCCATGACCTTTCCTCTGCAGGAACCCAGTCGTGTGTGTTGGCCTCCTGCTTTGTGTCCTATTGTGTCTCATGTGCTACCCTGGTTCACCCTCAGGGTGCATGTTTTCCTTTCCATCCATTCAGTCCAAATGTTGTTACTTCTCTTTGGATCTCTAATCTTTTCTCAAGCTCTCCCTACTTCACTATTACCTCTAACTGTTGATTCCTCTGCTTTATTATGTTTTCACATAAGATTTTTCACTTGAATTTATCTCTTTCCTAAAACTCATTTTCTGGGATATCCTAATTACATTTATTTTGGAAGTTTCTATGTTGTAAGTCAGCATCAGGACCTCTTTGGTTTTCTTTCTGTGTTTATCTTTTTCAATTCTGGTCTTTCCTATCTTTAATTTGTCTCATTGGTTTCTGTAACTTGTTTATTGATGGGCAGATACTGTGTGTGCAAATGTGAAGCAAATTTGAGGATGGGAGTGGTTCCAGCTTTCCCTCTGACATCCACTTTGACTTTTGGAAATCAGAGTAAGGGTGGATCGACATGCTCCAGTCAGGGTGTGAGCAGGTTTAAAGTCATGTTTTAGACTTAAACCAGATTTAAATACACTTAAACCCACATTCCAATTTATTTCTGGTTGTTCCCACTGCTAGGATTCAGAAGTTACTTCTAAAACTCTGTGTGCATTCCTGGCCCCCCTCCTTTTGGGGCAGTCATGTACTACAAAGGCAGAGATACTGTTACAACCCTGCTTATGCTATAACCCCTTGGCTTCCAGTTTCTACTGCATTTTTCCTCTCAGCTCCTCTCTGATAACGTGCACAGTTTTTCAGTTTGCAGGCTTAGCTTCAGATTCCGTGAATGCTGTGCCGACACTAGATCGTCTTCTGTGCATTCTTTCTCTTAGTGAACCACATGCCTGAAGGGTTCACTGCATTTGATAGCTCTCTGATGCTTCTGAGCATAATGAGTTCTTCTAAAATATTTCTTCATTCAGGACTTTCATTTTCTCTTGATAAGAAAAGCCAGCCTGGATGCTCAATTGCTGTCTTGATCCTCATTTTTAAGTCTCGACAAGAGAGACCTACTGGACAAAAATCAACTTCTTGCCACACCATAAAAACCACCTGTGACTCTTATTTACAAATATTGTTTATCTGGTCCTATTCCAGACATACTACATCAGAATTTTCAGAAAAAAAATGTGCATATCTACATTTATGCAGAAGAGGCAGCAATGGAGAATGTGTGCTACTAAACCAGCTGGAGACAGTCCGGAAAAATGCTTACTGGTTTAAAATCAAACACATTTACTTTTTGCTCACCAACATGTCAAAGCTTATTCCTTGAAACTGAAGACCTTATCCCAAGGCTTCTAAAATGATGCAAGCCCTTGTTGATGTGGGTATCTTGTCTTCAAGCACGTTTTCCTCTAGCAGGGAACACAACCTTCCTTCTTTAAGTAATTATTTATTTTATTACCCCCTCTCTTTGTGTGTGTTTGTGTGTGTGGAACTCACAATGCAGATCAGAAGACATCTCGAACATGGTCTTCTTCTGCCAGGGTCCTAGGGACTGAACTCAGGCTCTTGGGGTTTGCAGAGTGCCTTTATTCACTGAGCCGTTTCATTGTGCTAAAGGGCCCTTATTTGCTTCCTAGTCTCCTCCATGCTAAACTCCTGTTTGGGAAGAGACTCAAAATGAGTGACAGATTGACTCTCTTATCACAACTCTTCTAATTACCTCATGCAACTAACTAATTTTATTATCCAATTATGGGCAAGATTAAAGCTCATCAAGCTATTCATTTTATGTGAAATCCTTTCATTTCCAGAAGAACAGTGGGACATTAAAGAACAATGGAAATAGCCAGTTGGAGATAACAGAGGGTGGTTTCTCATTGATCACGTACAAACAGCAAAAATGGCCCTGTTACTCGAGCATAATTGCTCTATAGATATAATGTACTGTATATATTTTCATTTTAGTCTTGAGACAGTAGCATGATATATCCCAAGGGGGAGTAATAATTTCACTGGATGTATAGTGCTTAAGGCTTTAAAGCACCAGGTCAGTTTGTTACAGCAAATGGCTAAGAGCCCACAGTTTTATGAAATTACTTTTGCATATTTGCACGATTGTAACCCAGTGCAGTGGGATCAGGTCTTGATGAGTGCAGATTTGAAATAAATACTGCCAAGACATTAAAAAGGTGGGAGAAATGTCTGGGCTCATGGTCCAACCACAGCTAGGATCTGTATTGATGTCCATGACCCATAGTGTCATTAAGGGCCACATGGATGTCAATGACCTTAATTGCCACCTAGGCCCAGGCTAGTGTCTAAGGGTTGAGTCTCTGCCAAGGCCGTGAAGATCTGAGTAGCCATCAGTGCCCCTGGAGGCCATGTTGTCATCCGGACCTGGGCTGCTGCCAGGGGCCATGTACTGGGTCCGCAGGCCCTGCTAGAGCTGTGGACTGTGGTTTGTTTTGTGTTATCACTAAAAGCAGTAAGATTAGGGCTGCACAGAGTTGGCTCCGTCCCTCACTGGGGGCAGCACTATGGTCCTGCCTTTCACCAACTGAAGCACTAAAGAGACTGGGCCCTGTACTTCCTTATGGCAGCACACTAGAGCTGTGGTCTGTCTGTGGTGAGGGCGGGAGAGATTACCTTCTTGCCCCTCACCCCTTGCAATCTACCGAAAAAGCCCCAAAAAGCCGGTCCTGGAGTCAGGAGAGAGAGAAAGCGGATCCTGCCCCTCACTAGCTGCAGCACTTGGGAGAATGGGTCCTGCACCGTACTGGGGCAGCACGCTAGAGCTGACTCCACTGCCAGGGCTGCAGGTGATCTGGCTCCGTGAATGTACATCGGAGATCTGGCCCCACCTTTGGTTTACCATATGGAGGAGAGGAAGAGATGACCACTTCCCACCCGACTCCCACCCTTCACTGCCTGTGCTGAGTGGACAAGCTGGCCAGCCCCGAGGCCAGGAGAGTGGGAGAATCGGCACTGTCCTCCACTGGCAGTAGCAGCATTTGGGATAGCAGGTCCTACACCTCTCTCAGGCAGTAAAATAGAGCTGACCCTGTTGGCGGGACACAGGTGCATCTGCAGCAGGTGAGAGCTGGCTCCAGGGCCACGAGAGGAGGAGAGCTGGTCTTGCCCCTCAGCACACTGGAAAGAGTTGATGCTGTTGGTGGGTGCTCAGGTGAATCAAGCCTGTGGGCGTGAGAGCAGGAGAACGATCCCTGAAGCCTCTCATAGGCCATGGGGTAGCAAGAATAAGGGAAATGTGTGCCCCCTTACCACCCGCACAGACGACAGAGCCTGCTTTGGAGTCATGTGAACAGAAGAGCTAGCCCTGCCCTTCAGCAAGTACAGCAATCCTGAGAGTGGGTCCTGCGACTCGCCTGGGCTATAGAGCTGGCCCCGGTGGTGTGAGTGCCAGTGAACTGGATCTGAGGGCAGAGAGCAGGAAAACAAGCCCAGCTCCTTACTATCTGCTGTACTGAGTGAGCTAGTTGGGGCAATGCTGGTAATGATGATGGTGATGACCAACCCAGCTGCCACCAGGTCCAGAACCAGGACTATGAGCTCCAGGAGCGTGTTAAGGGATGTACCTGCAGATTCAAAGCTACAGGATCTCCATGACACAAGGCAACAATAGGTTATCCACGAGGAGCCCCAATGAGGGTCCAGTATCTGTAGTATAGCAGAAACCAGAGGCTTCTGTTGGACCAAAGACTCACTGCAATGAATATTTGCAAGTAAAGATGTATGGACTAAAGGATATACTGTGTGACTGGGCCACACTACAGCTGCCATGCCAAGGTATTTTATTTTTATTTTTATTTTTTATTTTTATTTTTTATAAATTTTGGTTTGGGGATGGGGAGGTTGCAAGGGCAGCGGTCAGCAGTTGAGGACTGGGAGATGAGTGGGATCAGGATGCATGGTCTGAACTCCACAAAATATCAATAAAAAGTTTTTTTAAAAAGGTGCGAGAAGATTTCTTACCTGTAGCAAGCAAAGAGAGCACAGTAGTCATTTCTTAAACTATATTCTACTAGAACAAAGGAAGCCTGAGGAGTTTATGCTTGGATTTACATACTCACATTGGGGTGGCCAGTTCCTAAGCTTGCTCAGTTATGCTGTACATCCCTGAGCATGCTAAGTTTAAGGTCATAATCTTCAAAGTAAACATTTCTTTTGCATGTGCTTAGCTCAAAGCCATGGAGCACGTATGTAAAAGATTAGAGCAATGAACAAATGCCTCTGAGCATGCTCAGATGGCAGCCTGAGTTTTCAGCTGGAAGGAAAGAATGGATATTTTGAAGGTGCATTGACACAGGAGTCTGCCCCTGAAGGTGCCCACTTTACTTAACAGAATGACCTTTTCCAACTCTATCCTACCAAAGCACATTAACTCCTTCCAGGAAAGGTGAGAAAGTGCTGTACTGGTCTGTGATCCTGCTAGATCCAATAGAAATATCACATCCTTTAACACATTGTTATCAGTACTTAGGGAAAAATCTCTGTCCCAACAGCCCCATCAGGCTGGGATCAGCTATCTGTCAAATGAAGACTCAAATGATGATAAAAACAGAAAGAGTTCTGTTGTATGACTTCATTGGCAAGAGGAATAGTAAAGGCTGAAGTGACCACAAGTCAACTTTGTGCACTGACCCCAGCTGTGAGTTTAGTAGAGAAAGAACTGTGATGGGCTCAGAGGGATGGATGGTTATCCAGCCTTGATCAAGGAGTTGTTTGGTTATCATTATCCCAGTTCTGATTCTGCAAGGAGATCCGAAGACGTCCTCAGGGCTGTCAGGACTGGACGGTTTCACTTGGTTCTTAGATGACTACAAGGTATGGCCTCACCACCATGGGTAATTGTCCTGTCTGGGCAAAGAGCTGCTTGTGAGATTTTGCTGTGCCAGCAATCCATGGTGACTCAAGGGGAAAGGTTAAGGACAATGACATCTCTGTCTTTTCAGCCAAAATAAAAGAGACACAAAATGAAGGGAGAGATGTCAGGTTTTCATCTTGTGCTTAGTTACTTTGTGGGCTAAGTGAAAGGAAGTAAGATACCATTGGTGGCATATCTAAGGCCACACACCTGGTAAGTGTAGAGCCAGGATTATATTGAGTCCACAAAGCCTTTGTGACTTCTCCCCTCCCCCAAGCATAGTTGTTTATTTTCTTCCTTTCGTCCTTGTTTTTCTTCAGCAGTGTAAGCCTATGTTCCTTCTACTGTAGTGTGAGATCTTGGGAGATTCCTTAATGTCCACAACTAGCACCATGTCAAGTGTACCTTGATAAAGAAATCAGACTTCACAGAGAGAATCAGAACCACAGAGGGATCGTGTCCAACTATACCTGGTTCTGTTTGACAAATGTTAGACTGTTGGATGCTAGAGGAAGTGATTATGAAGAAAAGATGGATATAAGATGAAGTGCAGGTTGAGCTGGAGAGCAGAGAATAGCTTGACAGTACAGGTGTTAGGCAGGAGCTGGGATCTTCACCTTGGACTTGCCTGCTCATATTTGGCCAAGCAGTAAGAGAAGCTGAAGTGGGCTCAGGGAAGAGAGAACATTTCAGGACTGTCTGTGAGTCACATCAGTGACAAAGTATAGGAGAAAATGACTAGTGCTCATATTCTACTTTTCAGCTGTCATGTTCTTGGATCTGAGTAGAAACCCACGGGAAGAGGGAATTCTGGGGAATGCAGTTTAGCTCAAGCAATTGAGAATTACTATGGACAGGTTCTGTCAACCTGGCACCCATTTGTGTTACCTAAGGCCATAATCATATAAAAACACCATTAAAGCTCTTTGTTTTATAGGTTATGTACAACCAAGTACGAACTCTTTCCCCAGAAGAGAGTACAAAAGCCTCCTTTGGGTCTTGGGGTGATATTTACTTTTTCGGCTATTTGTATTTCCTCTTTGATTATATATATATATTATATATGTGTGTGTGTATATCCTAAATGTTGCCATATATGGTTAACTATTATTAATAATTCTTATGTAAATGATAAGGGGGGGTCACAATTCTTATACATAAACATTCATGGTTCTTGTTATTTTTTGCTTTTTAAGATAGAATGTCATGTAGCTCTTGCTAGCCTCAAATTCATTAACTAGCTGAGGATTACCTTGAACTGGTATCCTGACCTCCGCCTTCTCAGTGCTCAGATTACAGGTGTATACTACCATACCAGTTTGCTGGGGACTGAATCAAAGGCTTTGTGCCTGTTAGGCAAACATTCTACCAACTGATTCTATATTCTAATCCCAATACATAAGCATTTATATCAAAATAATAAAGAAATTGAGTATTATGACTCTCCTTTATATTATCCATTATTCAATATCACCTTTACTTTATGCAAGTATCTAATGGTAGATAGGTCTAGACCAGAAGTCACCAAACCTTTTTTGGTAAGAATCTAGACAGTTAAAGAAAGTTTATGAGACTTCATGATTCTGTCTCAACTAATCAATTGGATGTTGCAATGTCACAATAAAATACTGTGGGCTATAGTTTGTCGATCCAGGACTATTTACAATCCTATATAAAATGAATATAATTTCCCATAAATTTTGAGCATTTACAATTTTAATTATTGCATTCATTTATTTTGTGTATTTGGGGGCTGAACAATACCTTGACTCCTGTGTTGAGGTGAGCATAGGGCATTCAGGAATCAGTATTCCACTTTTTGCATGTGGGTCCTAGAGATCAAACCTGGGTCATTTTTCTTTTCCTTTTTTTTCTGGGTCATTTTTCAGTATGCTGCAAACATCTTTGCTCACTGTACCATCTAGCCAGCTATCTATCATTTTTAATGACAGAATCAGAGTCATGAACCCCAGTGGCTCTCTCGCATTCCAGATACACTGTTATGCAGTGCTAATCCTTTTCCCTTCCATAGTCAGGATCAGTCATCACCAGTATTGATGCACCGCTTGTCACCTCTTTGGCAAGAGGAGAGCAGGCAGCCCCTGGCCCCTTCCCGACTTGGGAACTAAAAGCTCTAGAGGCACATCCTGGAGTGACTGGGAAGAGAAGCATTTTTACCAATGGCCAACAGCAGCTCTCTGTTCTCTCCACCTCACACAACCTGCCACTACCATTTTACTTTCTGACTCTGTGAGTTTGAGTACTCTAGGAACTGTGTGTACCGGACTCTCCCAGTTTCTGTCCTTTGGCAGTTCCTTTATTTCACTTAGAACAATGTCTTCAAGTTTATTCCATGTTGTGACATATGTCAGAATTTTCTTTCTTTCGGGGATATGGTTTACCTCAAGAGTAAAGTGCTTGCCTAGTGTTCACATGGTCATGGTTTCCATCCCCTAGCACCGTAGATGGTTTCCTTCCATTGCTAGGCTGAATAATATTCTATAGTGTGTATACACCACATTTTGCTTTTCTAGTCATCTGTTGCTACATACTTGTATTGTTTCTACCTATTGAGTATGGGACTGTTGTGAGCAATGCTGTTCAGAGCATAACTGCAGATATGTGTGTGTGAGTCTCTGAATTCAGTCTTTGGAATATATACACAGAGTAGAATTTCCAGATCATATTAGGATTCTGTTTATTTTTATTTTAAAAACTAACATAATCCTTCACATAGTGACCACAGCATTTTAAATTCCCACCAAGAGTATATGTGCTCTAATTTTTAATTTTCTTTTGCTGACATTTGTTGTTTCTGTTTTCTGATAATACCCATTTTTTATTTTATTACTATTATTATGAACAAGTCACACTTTCTATCCTTGCATATCCTTATTCAAGGTCCCTTCCCCCTCCCACCACATCAGGTCATTCTCTCTTCTCCACAACTCCCCATCCCCTCCCTGGGCAGGCGGCAGGCAGTCCCAAGGTCCCGTTGTCCCAATATTGCTTAGTTCAGCCTCCACTCCTGGCAGATTCAGTTTTTCTCCCCCCAACCTCAAGGCTGAGTCAGGTGTTCCTCTAGGGGGAGTGGGATCCAAGGAGTCAGTCCAGGGTGTTTCTGATCCCAAGCTGTTCAGTGGTTGTGGTTTGCAGCTTGGGCATGCTTTGCTTTTTTTCTTGTTTGTTTGTTTGTTTAGAGTCCACTAATGAGTGAGTACATCCCCTGCTTATCTTTCTGAGTTTGTGATACCTCGCTCAGGAGGCTATTCTCCAAATCCATCCATTTGCCTGCAAATTTTAGGATGATAATATCCATTTTTAATGAGTGTGAAATGGTATCTTCTTCTTTATTTTAATGACCTAAAAATTGAAGTTTCAGCATGCACTTGAAGACTCTGAGGGAAATGTCCAAGTGTGATGTCAGGCTGTCATTTGGATACCAGAGGCTGGAATCTGCCGAAAGAAGGAAAGTTCTTTAATTCACTAATACAAAAATGACTGCATAGTCAGTCTGTGCTAGGAGGAGGTTATTAAGAACTGAGAGAGGGCACAGAAGTGTCTGTGGAAGTTGGCCAAGAGAGATAGGAAGGAGGAGATAGAGTAATCACCTGTAGTTACAGAGCCAGTCCAGAAAACTGGATGGCAACAGTGCTGAGGCCTGGGTAGGGCAGGGGGCTGTGCTGAGAAGGGTGCAATGACCTCATACTAGAAAACATAGCAGGTCATGTGAGCACAGGTGGCTGTATCACACAGACATTGTGTATGTAGGGAAAGGGGCTATCCAGAGAAATCCACCCTGGCCCTGCAACCAGAGCCAGTGAAAGAATCAGCCTGGATCTGGGACCCAAGCCCAGTGAAAGAAAGGTTATCCCTTAACCTAGAACCAAAGAAACATGCCCTGACTCTGAAACTAGTATCAGGGAGCACACATGGTCCCTAGAATCAGAGCCAATGAAAAAGATGTGCCCTGGCCTTAGAATTAGAGTCCAAAAGCCCTAAAGGGCCAATGAAAGAAACACAGTTCGGCCCTGAAATCAGAGCCATCTCTGTCCCTGAGCAACAAAACTAACCAGTCCTTGGGTATTCCTGGAGAAACTATGCCCCTTGGGGCTGGAGAGATGGCTCAGAGGTTAAGAGAAACTATGCCCCTAAGAGCCCCTATATAAGTCCCTCTGTTCAGTTGGGGGCTATTCTTTCCCACCCTGGTAGAGGCAGCCACTTTCCTGGACTCCTCCTTCAAAATAAATCTTTTCTCAAAAGAGTCTTGGGTGAAGATCTTTATTTGCTGGTGCAGAGGAGAACTTGCTGAGACATCCCTTAGGGGACTGAACAGAAAAACTTTGCAGAGATGTCCCCATAGGGGGACTGAGCAAGGTGTAGCAGAAGAGAAGAACCTTGCTGAGATGTCCCTTTGGGGACTGATCAAGGCAGAGGAGCAGAAAATGTGACATTTTGAAGCAGTTGCTACATTTCTGCAGGGGTTTCCCCTTTAGCAGAGTGAAGCAAAAGAAGTAATATCTTGGGCCAGAGAGGAGAAGCAGAGCTGTGATGGGAAAACCCCTTATGGTGTTGGTGGGCTGAGCACAGCTCAGCTGTAGGCTCTCCAGGAAAGGGTCAGGTTTGCTATATCCTTCAGGGAGACCATCTCCCCATTGCATCCCAGCTCTAGGTATAGCCTGACTTTCTGAACCGTCAGGTTACTTTTACCTCGAGAGCTGAGCTGTCCCATTGCAGCTACAGCCATTAGAGTTGTCTTAGCTTTCCAGGTATATCCTGACTTCCAGAACAGTCCGGATACCACTCACCTCCTCCCCAGAGTTGTAACACTGGATTACAGTGTAGGCCTGAAGGGATCTGAGGATCTGGGGTCCAGCTAGTATGTTTTGCGGCTTTCCCAGTAACAAATGGTCTTCATTGTGCTCCTTATAACTGTATGTGGCTTCTAGACATGATGGTTAGCTCCTCATTCCCAGCATGCATGTGAGTGGGATCAGTAGAAACACCTGTTTCTTAATATAGTAGAAGATCTACTGTAAAGAAGTGGAGAACAGTCTCACTGTGAAGTTCCATCTCAGAACTTTGAATCTTTCTTCCAGGCAAGGGAATCAGAATAACTTCTGGATCCAAAAGAAGGGGAGCTCATGCAGATTGAGATGATGTAGTTGACTCTGTGAATGTCCCCAGGAATGTAGTTCCTTTACAGGTAACATGGTCTCAGCCTATTCTAGGTTGGCGTGGATGCTAAAAGAGGACCTGCTAGTCCAGGTTTCTTTGGACTCCCTGTTTATCCATTCTTTCCATGTGGGGATTTATCAGCATGGCCACAAGACGCTTGCTTTTCCTTTAATTCCTTCCAGAGTCTGCATTCCAGACAGGAAAAAGGTAGAAGGTTCAGACAGGGACCAGTGGAGTCAGTTTTGTTTTTCCATTATTTCCTGTTGACATCTGTCATGAGGGCTATGGCAGAAATACAGATGGATGTATTTGCATCTCTCAACAGTGTCAGAATTTACTGAATGACCAATAAATTCACAAGCTGTGTCAGTATTTATGTGTCTTGATAGCTGACCATTGGCAAACACAAAATATTTTAAAATTTAGAATGTTTATTTTTTTCTCTACATATGAATGCCATGACACACCTGTGGAAGTCAGAAGACTTGGAGAAGTTGGTGGGTGAGACTCAGGGATCAATCTCACAATCTTTATCTTTATACCAGGCACACAGATTCTATAATTCTAATCTTAGTAACAAATATTAGCTCTTATATCATTCATAAGACATTACACAGCAATATGTACACATGAAACTCACAAAATGGCTAAGAAGGTGTTAACGAGTCTTCAGTTTTCAAAGCCTATCCTGAAGTCCAGGTGGAGATCTGACGCAGGTTCAGAAAGAGTCCATGGGAAGCTTAGGACCTTCCAGCACAGAGCTGTTCAGGCTCAGAGATGTCAAATCCAAGTCTGGGTAAGAAGTCATTCCAGGTTCCAAAGTGGGCTGAAGGTCATGGACAGGGAAAACTGAACTTGAGCTGGAACCTGGAGACAGAGGTAGGAGCCCATCACTGCCCGTGTGATGACACATTTAAATCTTGGGGCTCTCTTTCTATAGCTCCAGGTGAGGGGATTCCATTGTTTATTACTTTGTACCTATAGGTGTGCTAGCAGATGGTGGTTGGTGGCCAGGATTGTGTGGCTATAAACAACACATATAGAGTCATTTTTCCTTGGTTCTTATACTCAAGATGGAGTAACTGAGGTCAAGGTTGCTTATATCTAAAGTGGAGTTGTTCTGGGTTAGTCATTGCATATGTCACAGAACAATCCAGAACAAGTCAAGTCTGTACTCACATCTCATTGGCCAGATGGTTCATCTGTGCATCTCTAGCTAGAACTGAATCAGGGAGATTGATCTAATGGAACATATAATGTGCTGAACAAAATAAGGATTCTCTATTCATCATAGGATACTGAGAGACAAAAAATACTGGTAATAGCTAAGCTATTAGAGTGCCTTCTATAGGACAGGGTGAGGTGGTAGGGAGAGCATGAAGCAAGCACATTCATGCATAGTGCATAAATAGACATGCATGGGGGGACAGGAGTCAGAAAGAGAGAGAGAGAGAGAGCGAGAGCCAGAGCGAGAGCGCAGTGGTGCTCATTACAAAATTGAAAATGTCATGTCAGGAATTTCTGAATGGCATGTCAACTATTTCCACCTCTTCCTAAATAGTACACCACCACCACATCCAGCCAAATGGGTATTTCTTGACTCAACAAATACCCATAATATTTTTTGCTTCTCTAATTTATAGTTGTCTTGAATAACCACCCTTACAAATCCCTAACTCATGAGACTGTAACATTTGCCTTTATTTATACAGTGTTTTAAGGAGAAAACAAAGAATAATTAAAAATATAAAATTATTCAAAGATCACATTCATTCTCCCTTGGTGTCCAGAGGGGAACTTCTTCTGGAGAATTCATGAAAGCCTGACCTAAGAATAATAATGACAAAAATGTCACAGGAGACCAGCATTTTGAATTATTGATCAGCCAAGGAGTTTCCAGGCTTCCCCTTGCTTCTTAATTACATTCTCTAAAATAGATAAAGGAGAAACAAGAGATGCAGGAGATTTAAAAGGGCAAGGAAGTCCCGGGACTGCTGGGTTTTACTTCCTGTTTCTGGAAGCTGCAGGTGGGCAGGGAGATGGGAGGAGGAAGTCACAGAGTGGATACCCAGCACCTCTGTTGCTCATCTGACTAGGAGATTTATAGACCTGGGTATTCATGCTCCATCCTTTCGTGGGTAAAGGGTGAGGTGTCTTCTTGTTGCCCTGCCCCCCTTCTGAGAATACTGATCCTAATGCAGATCTGAGGACATTGGCTTCCCAGGAGGAACAGGGGTCTCTGGGGATTTGGGACTAATGGCTCTCTTGCTGCTCATTTGCCCATAAAGCTGCGCCCTCTATATGGCTCAAGCAGCCTCATGATAGTCTTCATAGCATCCTATCTGCCCAGCAGTACCTTCCAGCCCACACCTGTCTTCTGCTTTCTAGCTCTGCACTCTATCTGCACTCAGGTCTTCTGTGCACACTGCTGCTTACATCTAGCACTCTTGTGATGTTCCCTAAGTCCACTCCCAGTGGGTGTCCTCATCATTCATCAGAACTGCCCATTGTTCTTCTCCAGGGAAATCCTGCTACCTTCCTTCCCTGTACTAGTTGAAATTGCCTCTGGATCCCCCATGTTCCAGTACTTTTTGTTTCTAGATTGTGGTAAAAATGAGTTGCTCAATGTCACATTACAGGGTGATGTTCCTTGTATCCCCTTGTGCTGACTTAGGCCTGTGGTTCCCACCCTCTAGGCTGGGTTTAAATATTGAATCAGTCTCCTCATTGCCTTGCTATATTCTTTCCTGGTTTCTGGATGTAAGGTGATGCAGGGGGTCATCTCTTGGTGAGAGCGGAATCATAGCACAACTGGAAGATAAAAGGATAGAGAAGGTGTGTTTGCAAAAGAGAAGGGGGTTATAGCAGTGATTTCCAAAGCAACACTTTCCCTGAATAAAGGAAGAATGGGGGTTTTATTCAGGGAGCCTGTACATATTTGTATGGGAAAGTAGTTTGGGGGTGGGAATATTCCTAAGCACTAAAGTTTAAAATATATGTTATTGAGCATGATCAATTTAAGGGTAGATTTCAAGAAGGAAAAATAGCTGATACATTCCTGGGCAAATATAGCTCAAGGTCATGGGAGCAGACAGAAACACTTACTTCTGGGCATGCTCAGTTTGCATTGTAAAAATGGAATACAGGAACATCCCTTGATATGTTTACCTTTTCCTAAAAAATGTTTAGTCAAGACTAAATGAAAGAACATTTTGAGTATAGGTTAATATCTGAGTTTGCCCTTGCCTCTCTTAGCTGTTAACAAGGAAATTTCCAGTGTCAATAGGATACTGTTCCTCATTACTCTGGGAACGTACTGAGTACAGAGCAGATTTAACCAGGGCTACCACCTCATGCATTGCCCATACTATGGAGGCCTCCTCCTAATCTCCTTCAAGGCTTTAATAGGATCCAGCCTTTAGGGCAGTGCTCCTGACCCAGAACACTGTGTCTGAATCTGTCCACACAGAATTGGGTGCTGGCTCCATGCTGGTCCAGGGACTGTGGCTATCACCAAGACCCCTGTAGCCAGAGGGAGGCCAGGATGCTGTGTACAGTAAAGTAGATGGGCTTGGAATGTGGTGAGACAGCCTACCGGGCAGAAAGAAGAGGCTTTCAGAGATGGACACATGGTCTGTCACTGAAGACACACCAGCTGCATACTTAGAGCTCCAGCAGAGTGCCTGCCACCTAGCCAGATGGATTCACAGCTCCTGGGCTAGATTTGTGTATCCTGACAGAGGACAGAGGTAGAGGAAGGAGCATGATGTGAATATCTAGTCATGCTCTCTCTCCCTTTGCTGTCACTTTCCTGGTGTCTTCCTTCATGAATTGTTATGAAATGTTCCATTCCAGGTGCTCAGCTCTGGGGCTTTGGTTCCTGCCTTGCTGGAATTTCTATTTAATAGATTTGCCAGAGATGGGACAAGTCACTCTTTTAAGGTCAGGTGTGAAGTTAAGGACTCAGTGTTATGAAGGCCTCTGGGAGGGAGCTTGGGCCCAGTCAGAAACTGTAAACAGACTAAGACCAAAGGAAGACAGAGCATTTTGTCCATAGAGTACCTGCCTCACTTAAGGGCTGGTGAAGACACCCCCAGTTCTAGCCTCCCACTTCCTGGTGTGTGGTTATGGGAGCACTATATCCTAGAGAACAACAGAAGGGAACTGGGAGGAGAGGAAGAAAAGAATCTCCAGGTTGAGAATGAAGGAATCTCCTTGTGGGAGGGTGTCAGAAATTCCGCCCAATGAGAGTGAGATACCCGGGGTATAAGGGGAGAGATCTCCACTTGAGATGCAGGGTGGGGTGAGGAGGCTTCTCCCACACTGGGCTGAGAGGATCAGCATGTTAAGCATGAATGGGGGAGGAGAATGGATGGTGTCACCGTTTGTCACTGACACTTAGTAGTGGTCAGTACTAGGCTCTGCCCCAAGGGGTCAGGAAGCCTCCTTAGGAAAGCAGGGTAAAGGGCAGGGTGAACTTCAAGTTTATTTGGGGTCCACACATAACAGATGTCAGAGCTTCCCTCTCTCTCTCTTTCCTTCCCTCCCTCCCATTCTCTCTCTCTCTCTCTCTCTCTCTCTCTCTCTCTCTCTCTCTCTCTCTCACACACACACACACACACACACACACACTATATCAAATGGTAGAGAAAAAGGAGAAATAATAATTTAAGAAACAGAAAAGGTCAAGGTGAATAGAATACTTCCTAAGTACATTTTGAAAATATGCTGGGAGCCCCAAACCATTATTTTTTATAAGAAAACAAAATTTTATATGTTTGGTTTTTAGAATTATCAAGATAGAGAGTGGGTTTAGAGAACATATGTCACCCTTGGAGATCAGATTTGGTGCTTACTTTATTAGGGAGCAAAGGGATTCTACCATGTCAGCTGTTCGGTCCTGCTTCCAGAGTGGACTGTGAATTTTCCTTATGCTGGGACAGATAGAAGGCAGAAGAAAGCTGATTTTATTTCAGAGTCAGTTTTCATTGGATTTTTTGAAAGATCTTTCCAGGACATAAATCGGCTATCATCTGTTTTGTGTGACCTTGAGGAAAGGTCAAATTCTTTGTTCTCCAGGAGTTGACAGATGACTTAGGATTCTAGAAACAATAACTATTATGTACTTATGCAAGCCTCTAGTCCACAGAGCACCAAGGAAACTATTCAAATGTATGAGATGTGTGTCTGTGAAAGGAGATGGCAGTGTTCTCAGGGATGCTGTGGGAACTCAGATGAGGCAGAGTACAAAGCAAGCACCTTGGTGCATGGAAACTGATGTCATTTATATGCATGTAGATTGGGGACACATTCATAGTATCTCCGGGTGTATATTCACATTGACACATGTGTGTGTATACAGAGGTGGGAGAGGTGAGGAGGAGGAAGCAGGGCTAAGTTTCTCTAACAGGAAACTAGTTTGAGTGAGTTTTAGTTTGCATTGGATTTGCATGGAGCCAGGGTAAGTTGAACTGGAGGGTAAATGCCTCAGAATAGTCAACAAATGCCCAGCTCTCCTCTTGGGTAGCCTTCTGCTGACTCCAAGTTCTTTTTGATTTCCAACCATATTGCCTAATTTTTTCAGGGATCTAGACCACCTGGTTTGAGACAATACTCCCTTTTCTAGCCTCATGTCTTCATGTACTTCATCTTTCCAGGCTCTAGACATGTTCACCTGTGCACGGAGAGTGCCCAGCTCTCTCTTGTCTCAGTACTTTGGCACATAGTAAGCCAGCTGCTAAGAATTTCCTCTTCATCTCATCACTGATACTTAGCCTTCAGATCTGCACTTATGTGCCAGTCAGAGAAGACTACCCCAGTATCTCCTCAGCCTTGTTTACTTCCATCTGTGATTCTGATTATTGTTTATAATGGCTTCTCTATCCTCACGATGGTCCAAGTGGGCATCTCCACTAGCACTCCAGTGGCCAGTCTGTGGCTCACCACTATACCCTCAGCATCTAATAGGAGGTCTGCACAGAGCATTTGAACAGAGTCCTTTTTGTGACTAAGTTGAAGAGCTACCGGTTCACAGCAGCTAGACTTAGATCTCCCATCTGGGCTTCCTTTTCTCCGGAAGTTGTCCTTTTCATACTTTCTGTTTTGGGATCTGAGGCTACCCTGCCTGAATGTAGGCCTGTGCTGTAAAGCACAGCTTTGCAGTGTTGACCATCTGTTCCTGCAGCAGATGCTGGCAGCTCCCTGTCCCCGAGTCCAGGAGGAGTGGACCACATGTCAAAACCTAGATAGGCCTATAGTGCTGCATTCTGTCCCCAGAAGGCTGCAAATGCTGAAAATCTTATAGCCCACCCAGCTGTCACTGGTGGATGATAGAATTTGTGCCACCCTATCAGCTCTCACAGGCCCTGAAGGAGCATCTAAGTATGTTTTTACCACTTCGAGAGGGTCAGTCTGTTCATATACAGCAGCAGTCAGTTTCATAATGCACCCTTACTGTCTGGCTTCTCTTCCCTGTCTCCTTCACCCACTCCTTTGCTCACATACACAAATGATGTAATCTTGATCTTCTCCAAGAGACTACTGCAGGGGGCTGGAAACTGTGTCAAACACCATCATTACACAGTGCAGGTACGTGCTTATCAGAGGACCAACCACATGAACTCAATGGTCCTGTAAGGTTATAAGGGAGAAGGAGATTCCCAGCAGCCATCATAACACAGCAGTGTGCTTATTACTCGCCATGTGTGGTGGTACTCATATGAATAAACCTACTTAGACACTAATATCATGAATGCATAACAGCATGATTACATATAGCATCTAATACTCCATGAGGGTAACACAGTATAATATTACTCATTTATATATTTATTATAGTATGTTTTTTCCTTTTAGTACTATTTATTAAAATGAGCTTACTATGCACCAGTGTGCCAGGTTATGTCACAAGCAGCCTCATACACCTTGTGTTTACCATGTTTCCTGATTACTTCATTTCTCCTGCGCTTGATTTGAGCTCATGTTTTGCTCAGGATAGCCCCAGATGCAGTATGCTGTGCTCCTAGGAAGCCCAGGTGTGTCCTAGGCTATAGCATCTAGGTTTTAGTAAACACGCTGTTTACTGCTCGCACAATGAGAAAACAACCTCAGTGGCACATTTTGCTGAGCATTTTCTTATTCTTATGCAGTATGTGACTGTTTTATACCATTTCAAGATTATTACTGCTATATAATGAATATCCACAAAATGCTTCTGTTTAGATTTGCTCACCAAATTTTCCCATGAGCCCTGCAAATTAAACAACCCTGACTTTGTTTTACAGAGGAAGAAAGGGAGATAATCCAAAGAGGTAAAGCAATTTACCTAATGCAGAACGGCTAATTCACTAGAGGTTTGTCATCAGCTAAGGGTACTTACTAACCATTCTAGGACCAACAGGGCTGGGCAAACTCCACATCAATCAGTAGACTCCAGAAAGGGCAAGCTATGAATGAGGCTATGAAGGACATGTACAGACACCAAACAATCTGTGCCTAGAACAAAATATCCAGTCGAAGGAGCATCAGTCATACATATGTTCTCATAGACAGACCCACAAATGCTGGTTGTTGGTGTGTGCACACTCACACAACACATGCCAGGGCTTGCACTCAGGCCGGTACATGTCTGTTTACACAATCAGACCCATGTGTGTCAGTGCATGTGCATTCAGATAACATGCCAGTGTATGCACATTTATACCCACATATGCAGAAACATATATACCTATCATTAACACTTAAGTCTCCTACTTTAAAACAAACTGTATTGAAGATGTTTTCCTGCCTAGTATTATGTTCTTGAATTTTTGCTTTTTGAATTGGGAGAGTCTTTAGGTCATCTGGCTGGTCTCCTGCACCTACACTATTTAGATACTGGCCCAGTGTAGAATAAGGCCTTGTCAGCTAAGAAGGACCATTTTACTGCTACAGCATTGGCTCTTGGGATCCTGGGATAATGACAGGTTTCTCAAATGGGAAGATGAGGAAGATTGTGGAGAGCCATTTTAAGGTTTAAAATTACACAGTAGGACTAATAGAATCTGTAATTCCATTTGTCATGATGGAAACACTAAGATGCTTTGCTGCTGTCTTCTCAGATGGCCCTGCCAGCACAGACTGGAATTGCAGTGCTTCACTGAGCATAGTGTTGTGGCCAGTAATGGCCTCTGTGGGGTGCCTGCTGCACAGACACACTGTTGTGCTCATATGTGCATCCTAGACTGATGATAAGGGATAAGGTTGTGCCCTCCATGGAGTGGTCACATAAACCTGAATACCCAGGGCTTTAGTAACCTCTTCAGAAATGTAGGGACTTAGATGCGTCTTTGGACTCTTACATTCCCATTCTGGAACCACAAACACCTGTCAGAATTCTACAGTCTGGATGACTTGATGTTCCAAGGGAGTGGCCTAAGAGAAGTGAGCTTTCAACTGTATGATATGCCAGAATAAGGACCACTGAGGCCACCTTGCTGGGAGCATCTTGATAGAGGGACAGCTGCAGGTTAATGAGCTCAGTCTTCAGATGAACTTGGTAGAAGTCCGTTCACCAAAATACTCGTGCATGAATACAAGAACAGCAAGCAGGAAGTTAGCATTCCAGAAAGAGGAAAGCCACAGGAACAGAGAAAACCATGAACAAAACATCAGATTCTGTTCACGTTCCTAAGTAGTTTAGCTTCCTGATTCATTTCAGAATTTTCTTTTCATTATTGTAGATCTCTTGATCAACAGTCAAGGGGAATATTGACTTGAGCTTTGGTCAAAGGGACTATTATAGGTTAGATAGAGAAACGAGGTATGGGCCAGGGACATAGCTCATCTGGTAGCATGCTTGTCTTATATAAGTGGGCCTGTGGTTCAATCTCCAGCACTACAAAAAGAAAGAAAATAAATGAGACACGAGGCATCTTCTCTAATGAGCTAGAAAGAAGTTAGTACCCCTTTTTGGAGGCTGTTAGTATTTTGCGTGTAGAAGGATGAAACATGCTGACATGCTGCCAGGAGGCCATGTTGAGTTTATTGGGGTCTTATTATCCAGGGAATGGGTGGGGGAGGGGAGGAAGGAGAGAGAGAGAGAGAGAGAGAGAGAGAGAGAGAGAGAGAGAGAGAGAGAGAGAGAGAGAAGAAAGGGGAGAGGGGGTAGAGGAAAAAAGTCCCTGCCACGTGTTGTGTCTCTTTAAGGGAAGGGTGACCATGTAGACACACCCTGAGGTGTGCCCTGTGAGACATGCTCTGTGAGTCTCAGGGCCACGCCCAGGGGACAAAGCTGGAGCAATGTTCACATACTAACAGAGGCCTCATGTATGCATTGCTACAAGAGAAATAGGGGTTCTCCAAAGGATATCTTTACCATATGTGAAATAGCCCACGTATGGTAAAATGTAAGAACTCATACTCAGTGAGCTTTGATAAAAACATAGATACATAGTCTTTGCCATGATCTCAACACAGAACATTCTTGTCATTGCCTCTAGGTTTTGTGTTCCTGCCCCTCCTGGCGACTTGAGCATTACTAATTTGAGTACTGCAATTTTTCACTTTGTGCGGATCACAGAAGTGGATTCTACAGTGTCTGTTGTCTGACTTTGTTTACTTGTCACTGTGCTTCTGAGAATGAGAGAATGAGGTGGTCAGGACAAGAGAGAGCGTTCTTCTACATAAAGACAGCTGAGCTGACAGGACACATGTGCTCCTTGCCACCTCACTCCCAACCGTCACCCGTGCCCAACCAACCAATGGCTGTTGGAAATTAGCTCATTCTTTGTGGTTATAGTCTTGACTGCAATGAGAATATTCAGTGGCATATGTTTGTTGTTGGTGAAGCCCTCCACCTAGCACTGGGATTATAGACTGCCACTCCTGGCTTATGTGGTTCTGGGAATGAAATCTGGGCCTTCCTTCTTGATAGACAAGTATTCTAACAACGAAGCTGCATCCACAGCCTTTGCCAAGCTATTTCTAAGAAAGAATATTTTGTGATCTTCAAAGAGCATATTCAGATGAAGCAAACACCATCTGCATATTTAAATTCTGATATTTTCATTGTAAATATTGCCTTTTTGTTTTCAAAAAAAAGATCTGAGTTTAATATTCAGTTTCTTCCGTGTGCCAGAGCAGAGACTGCTGGGATTCAGTTTTTGTTTTTTTATTTTTATTTTTTATCCATAGAGTGGAAATAGTTATACTTTCCTAGAAATGGTGGAAAGGATTTAAAAATATGATATATATATATATAAAACTTAACACCATGTAAATAAAATATGTGAAGCTTAACACAGTTGCTCAAGAAGGATTGTTATATCTGTGTTGTTCTAAATATATAAGGATCTGAAATTAGTTTGTAAAAGTCACACTGAACTGGAATGGATTTGAGTTGTTAAATCTCTGCATTTTAGCTCATGCATTAATGTGAGGAGACTAGTAATATTTATTGTACCATATGTTACTTGTGTATATATATATATATGCAGTTATATCTATATGAATACAAATTTCAAAGCTAAAGGTCCAAGTATCCCTTTTCTCTTCGCCCTTTCCAATACCTGCTCCATTCTGTTTTCAGTGTTTACCTGTTACATAAGATCTGAACTCAGGGGACATTACTAAGGAAAGCCAGAAGAGGTGATAAGAAATCTCAGCACAATCATCAGCCACCATGGGAGTACTCTGTGGCTTTCAGGGAAATCTGCTGCTTTGAATCTAGTCCCATCCTAGCCACATTCTGAAATGTTTCGGGCTTCTCTGTACTGCTTGTCTTCAGTCAAACCTCCTCTTCCTCCTGCTCCTGTGCATGACTGTATGTGCATGTACATGTGTGTGTGTATGTGTGTGTGTGTGTGTGTGTGTGTGTGTGTGTGTGTGGTCCAGAAGGAAACCTTGGGTATCATTTCTCTGGCACTGTCACCTTCTTCACTTTATTGAGACAAGGCCTCTCACTGGCCAGGAACTCGAAAAGTGGGCTGAACTAGGTGGTGAGTCCCAGGGATCCTTGAGTTTCTACCTCCCCAACGCTGGGATTGCTGGTGTCCATCACAAGACCCAGGGGTTTGTGTGTATGTGTGTGTGTGTGTGTGTGTGTGTGTGTGTGTGTGTGTGTGTGTGTTCACGTGGAGGAGAAAGTACAGCTCTCCCAAGTCTTTTTTCTCTTACCATCTTATGGGATCTGAGAATCAAACTCAGGTCATCAGGTCTGTTCACATGCACTACTATTTGCTGAGCCATCTCACTGGCATGTGGGTACTAGGGATCAAACTTATTTCTTTGTACTTGAAAGGCAAGCAGTTTACTGACAGAGCTATTTTCTCAGTTTTGCTTCAGCCCTGACACTCCTGGCTATCCTATTTGGTGGCTCCAGACCTATCAGGTGACCAGCTTTCTTCTGCCTCCTCGGTCTCAGCAGTCTTGTGGGGAGGGATGAACTCTCAGGCATTCAGGTATGCCATGAATTAGGCTTCTCTTTGGTTCTCTTGTTGGAGGGCTGGCCATGATGCTGATAACCAGTCTCTCTAGGCAGACAGGGCTGTTCTAAGTGAACCCACAGAAGAGGAGAAGGCCACAGAGACTTTCAAAGATTCTACAAGAAAGACGGGGAAACAGGTAGGACTCAGGCTCCAGAAAAGCTTCCTCTCCTTCAGGATGCTGAAATTCCTGACTCTTTCAACAGAAGCACTTGGTTTCCTGCTTAGAGTTCCACATGGGTCTGAGAAATCCCCACTCCAGCTGCTGGCAGTTTTGGCTGCTAATGCTCACAGCTGGACCCTCTCTGGAGAACTGCTCTGGGTGCCTGTAGCTGATAGGCATATGTGTTCTGTCTGCATTTTTCATAAGAGGCTTATAACCAATGTCTACTTTGTAAGAAAAATAGTGTCTATCTTGAGGAAGCAACACTGTTGTAATTCCTGCCCCTACAGTTGGCCACAGAAAGCTTGCTCCCTTGGAGAAGGGCCGGTGCTGACTTAGCTCTCCCATTTCCCCACATGCAGAATACAGCTGTCTTTTTCCAGCTTTTCCTTTAGGGCAAAGACTCTCAGAGTTACTATGTTTCATTTCCCTAAATGGGTATGCTCAAGGTCTGTTTGCTCCACCCCATCACAGGTCCTCACACTGATCATCTACTTTCTTCCACCCTCCAGACGGCATCCTGCACTGCAAGTGCCTTTTTCCGGGGCTGACTTTCTTGATTCCTTGCCTCGGTCAGATTCCTTCCTCTTGACATCCTTAGATGTACCAAGTCCCATTCCAGACAACCAGCTGTTCTAAGTGGAATTTGATGGTTATTTGGTGAACAACTGACTTCCTGTTAGAGAGCCTGTTAGAGAAGTTTGGAAAGATCCTCACTTTAGTTTCCCACCACATTTTTAATGCCTCCATCAGTGCCCAGAACACGTAGGTATCAGAGAACATTTGTTGACAGAGTGATGTGAAAGATTAAAACGAAAGAGAACTGCCAGCGCCGTCAGAGAGAGCAGGTCTGATTGCTCTCAGCGAGGACTGGGCATCCTGCGGTAGTCTGGAGACCATGGGTAATGATGGAGATCAAGGGGGTGGAGTAATGAAAGCTAGAGATGAACCTCAGTTGGGAGTGTTGGGGGGGACTGGAGGATGCACCAGCTCCTCCTGCACCAGCAGGGATAAAGAACAAGCCACCCAAGCTGAGGTGTATGCTACAGAACTGGGCTTGTATGGAGTGTGGAGCTCTTCTTCTGCGGTCTGATATCTCCCTAGTACGTTCCTGGCAAGCTAGTGACTTCTGTATTCCCAGGGGAGGCAGGGGCCCAGCTTCCATGACCGTTTGAGTTGTGCTGCCTAGAACCTCCCCATTCTTAGCATTTGTGACAACCCACTGCTGGGGTTAAGAAGCCTTGGAAGAAGCCCTAACTAAGCTCAGTGGGGATACTTGCCGTACCCGAGTGGGAATAATTAGCTACGGGATCTGGAGGCACCATGGTGCCTTGTGTGTTCAGTTAAGGCAGCTAACATACAGTTTCATATCTGCAGGAGTCCTAATGCCCCTGGTGAAAGTCTAGATGGTCATCTAGGCTGGAAACCAATTAAGAGTTTGATGTACGTTTGTTGTTTTCATAGAATTCAACTAGACATTTTACAAAATTCTGCCCCATTCCAATTATAAGATTTTGGAAGCGACCAGGCTTATGTTTCATTAAATTACCCTGAATGGCTTTCAAAATTATGTACCTCCCAGGCTATCTAGTTCAGCATCTCCTGCACACCATGTAACAAAACCTCTGTGAAACCTTCTTCCTCCTCTGAATTATTCTTGAGTGACAAGGACCTTCCTCGTATCTGTGAGTCAGTGTCACCCTTGAACATCTCTTTGGCTGATGTATACGCCAAGTGTATTTTTAAAAACAGATATCACTTTTTATTTTCAAAAAGTCCTCTTTCTTTCTATTCTTTTTGCAGGCCTTATTTCTGTTGTGCCAGGTGACAGGTGGATGCTACAGAGAGTTTAGGAGTCCGAGAGCTGGAATTGAGCTCTGACGACCAATCCCAAGACCAGAGGCCTATTGTGCTGACTTGGAAAGGGGGGAGCCTCTCCTAGGACAGCAGTGTGCTCCACCCACTGAGGACCGTGAAGCAGAAGGTAAGCTGGCATCACATCTGACAACGAACCTTCATATCAGAAACCAAGACGTAGGGCAGAATCACAGTTTCCTGCTCTCTGCCTGGTAATGAGAGAGCTCCATTATCCCTCTCTGAGTGATGAACTCCCATGATTTCCAGCAGCAGATTCCGCAGCACTTGCCATGGAAATCACTCACATTGTTTCATTTACTTTCTGCTTTCAGCCCTTTGCTCTCTAGCACCGTGTGACCTCTGGAGATAGGAGTCTGCAGCATGTACCTAATTTCAGGTGGTTACTGTGTACAGATAAAACACAGCATAGATTTGATCTACTGAGGAAAACAAATGCATTAAATATATGTTTTAACCTGCATTTAAATGATTCATAACATCAGTGTCCACTTCAATTTCACCGGGAAGGAAAGACAAATGTATTTCAAGCAAAATTAGTTTATTATTAGGACTAGATGGGAGAATGGCTTTCTTTGAGATGCATTTACACTCATTGGCAATTAATTCACTAAGGTACAGCTGAGACCTATGTAAATATTTAAACTTAATCAAACTACAGATCCACTACCATGTTTTGCTTGGAAGAGAGAAGTTAAAGAATGCTAGTCTAATTTTTACATGTAAATATCACCTATACTAAGTCTTTGTTCATAATCTTTTTATGTACAATCTGAAGCCAATCTTTTATTGCCTAAACATCTGTGAGTATTAGTTTATTTTCAAATTCATGTATGTTCCATTTCTCCTTTAATTACATAGTCAGTGAAGATGAAAGATTCCATTTCAAAACCATACCATAAAGTAGCACTCCATTCTACAGGATGTACTGTTATGTGCTATTTGAACATATTGTCCCTTTAAGAGAATGATAATTCCCAAACCCAAAATTACTCAATTTCTTCCTAAACTGATAAGCGGATAAGTAAGATTATAATGAATAAGTTTGGGGTTTGTGAATCAAATTCAAATAAATTAGGTCATTGTTACTGAGTTGCAAACAAAGCTTGTTTTCTTTTCTTGTGTTCATTTGGTGACTATCCAGGAAAACTATAATTTAAATCTGCCATCATAATTTGGGTAGCTGGTCCAAACTGAATACAGTCTCAAGTTTCCCTCACACTCTCTATTTAAATAAAATGGAAAATAAATTAGCTTATTATAAAAACCTTACTAGCTTTTCCTAAGGTTAATTTCAACAAAAATTAATATTTCAGTGTTGCATGCTCACAGTTTGGGAGAGGCGTTCTTGATCTTTAATGTGGACATTGCAAAGTCTACCTGCCATTTCATGGGAATAGGAGTTATATCATAGAGAGTGCTTATTTAAAAGTCAGAACATACTGTCTGTTAGCTCTCCAGGTACAGACATTCACATTGTTTCATTCTGATAATTTCATGTGTTAGCTGTAACGATGCCATTTATAAAGCTCCTTCATTTTGAAGTATGTGGGTGCTGCTTCTTGTGCTGCTCTGGGCAAGTAAGTGTTCACAGATAGCATGTGATACTTTGCCTTTTGGCTTCTTAGGATCTCCTTTGTCCATAGCCAGTTGTTTTTTTGTTTTCAAACGATGTGCAGAGTTGTCTGATATCCATCCTGTGCTCATGTGTCCCAGCACCACTCTTTCTTTGAGTGTGTGTGACTGTGCAGATACATGGAGGTGCACATGTGCTTATGTATTGTATGGAGGCCAGAGGTCAACTTTAGGTGTCATTACTCAGGTGTTACCCACTCTTTTTGAGACAAGATTTCTCACTGGTCTGGAATATGCCAAGTAAGGTAGAAAACAAAGGATCTTTGCATTTTCTTTTTGTCTCCATGACTTTTGTCTTAGTTAGGGTTTCTATTGCTGAGAAGAAACAGCATGACCACAGCGACTCTTATAAAGGGAAACATTTCATGGGCTGGCTTACAGCTTCAGAGGTTCAGTCCATTATCGTCATGGTGTGACATGGCAGCATGCAGGCAGACATGGTGCTGGAGGAGCTGAGAGTTTTACACCTTGCTAAGCAGGCACCAGGAAGTGGTCTGTTTCACCGGGCATGGCTTGAGCATATAAGAGTCCTTGAAGTCTGTGTCCATAGTGACATACTTCCTCCCATATGGCCACTTTTAATGATGCAACTCCCTTTGGGGGCCATGTTTTTCAAACCACCACAGCATCCTTCCTGTGAGAAACAGCCATAACAAACAGGATCATGTCAGGTTTACTTAAGTTTATAGAGTTCTTGTGCTGTGATTGAGAGCTTTTCTGGAGGGACATTTTCATCATAGGGACACCTGCAGGCCAAACTTAGGGGAAGCAGGTGGTTGTCTGCTGTAGAGACTGACAAGGTCAAGGTCAAGGGTAAATTTGCAGTGGTGTCTTCAAACAGGTCTAAGTGACCATTTCAGGACTGGGCACTGAGGGGGTCCTAATATTTTAACCTGGGTAGTTTGGCTTCTCAGGATTGGCTTGTCCCAGTAGCAACCAGATGGATTGAGAATATTGAAAGACAGAGAAACCCCTTATAGGTAAACAGCCTGAAAGGGGCAGTGGGTACTGGGAGCCAATCCTGTGGAGCTGTTTGTCCCTCTATCTCCGTGCCCGCCTTTTCCTCTTTCTGTGGGTATGTGAAATGTTTTCCAGGTTTTATCCTGTTATTCTCTAGAACCATGTAAAAATCGAGGCACGGCTATGTGTGTCTGTAACCCCAGGGCTGGGGAATAGTGATGGCAGGTTTGGGAGCTCACTGGCCAGCTAGCCTAGCTGAAACTGAAAGATTCTGGTCCAGTGAGAGACTCTGCCTCAGGTAAGGTGGTAGAGAGTAGTGACAGAGACACTTGACAACTTGATTTGGCCTTCTCATCACTCACATTGGCATCCTCACCCACACACCCACTTGTGAACACACACACACACATGCACACGCACATGCACACACACACTCAGTTAGTACTTGGCTTGGATAGGTGCCATTCAATCCCTGTGTCAGAGGCCTGGTCCTCATGGAAGCACAGTTGTGGACCTCAGGGAGTGGAGCCTTACAGGAGGTCCTCTAGTAACTGCAGACGTAGTTCTAAGAGGAATTTGGATCTGGAGTAATTTCTCTTTCTCTCATTCACCCTGGCTAATGGGATGAGTGGTTTTGCTCTGGTACTCAGGGTCACAATGACGCACTGCTTCTCTGCTAGCCTAAAATGGTAAGATCGCTCAATCATGAACTAAAGCCTCAAAAACTCAGGGCAAAATTAAACCTTGTCTCTTTACATTAAGCCACTATATTTTGTTATAGGGACACAGGTCTGCAGTCTCCCTCTGCCATTCTGTTCTTCCCAAGCACACATGGCACTAAGCAACTGTGGACCGAACTCTGAAACTGACCCAAAATAAATCCTTCCTCCATTAAGGCATCTTCTTTGGTGCTTTGGTCAAGTATTTGGAGCCTATTTTATATAAATTACAAAGTATGAGGTGACTTCATAGGATAGGACTCGGAATCACCGATTCACCACTCCGACTTATAGTTCTCTATTAGAAACTGCTGAGAATGCAGTACCATAGGACAAAAGGAAGCTGACCAGGACCATCCAGGTCTGCCTTGCAGGGCTAGTCTACATGACTCTAGGTTTCCATGGTACTTTGCCTGTCTACCTGTAGTAAGCTCACTTCATTCAACTTGATGCATAAGGAGTATGTTCAGTCTCACTGAACTCAGACACACTGATTGCCTGTGCGCAGTGCATCTGCTTCACAGTGAAGTTATGTGTGCAGGTGAAGAAGATTTTAGCTGAGTTGGATCAAAGAAGGTATTTCTTCTAGTGTTCCTTACCTCTGAAGGAAGATACCATCACTCCCTGGCCATCTTTCACAGAAACAGAAACAGAAAACAAACTATCCATTCTCTCTGTGGGCAAAAACTTTTCCATAGCTACTTCCCATCGAGGAAACAACTTAGAAAGCTATGTTAGTGACCCCAAGGGTTTGGGACTGAGATATGCAGCTACATCAACCGGGACACTAACCTAAGTTGCTAGTTATGGTAGTCTCTTAATTTGTTTTGAAGGCATACTGATTTTCTTTAGCTCTATCACATATGGATTTCCACTGGGTACCTCCTCATAGGGCCAGGCTGTTCTCTGAGTAGTTCAATCACAGTTGAATAAAGCAAAGGCACTTTGAAACCAGCCAAGTGATTTCCTTATGGCAACTATGTAAATTGTTAGCTGTTATTCAAGTTGGGAGGTTCATTATTGTGTTCTGGGAAAATAATTGCAAAGGTTCTTCTTAAAAACAAGGGTGTCATATAAACCTTTATTGCCTAAGCCAGTGGAGCTCAACCAAGGGGCTCATGATTCATAGGGGATATTTGACAATGTCTGGATGCTGCAGCATTGGAGGGGAGCTAGTACTATCTAGTAGGTAAAGGCCTTGGCTTCTGAGAGACATCCTGTAAGTCTAGGACTAAGAATTATCTAGCCCAAAATATAAATAATGCTGCTGGTTGAGAAAATGGTCTAGCTGTGTGTGTGTGTGTGTGTGTGTGTGTGTGTGTGTGTGTGTGTGTGTGTGTATACACTTAAAGGATTAGTAAATCTTTTCCTAAATGTGTTTTTAACAGTCTAACAGTAGCAGTGTCAGTCTGGGAAAACCTGGGCCCAGTATCTCACAAATCAAATCTTCCTTGGGCTAACTGCTATAAGTTCTGAGATGGCCATGGTTGAAGGTGGTCTTGTGGTAACACTGTGTATATTATATTTACATCCTGAAGAATTAAGCCACAAAGAGATTCAACTACTCAGGACAAACAAACAAACAGAAAAGGCCCACCCAGAAACAACCCAAAAGCCAGCCCAGGTTTTCTACATGCTTATTCCATCACTTTCTTTTTGACTTTTTAAGTTTGTAAGGGAAACTCAGAATAATGTATGGGGTTTATGTCTGTAGCTGGCATTATCTCCATGGGACAGAGTGGCTCTAACTCCTTCTGTTCCTGTAAACGAGGCAGAGATCAAGGAAAACATCGACTGACTCTGGAAGCCCTTACCTTTCTCTGCCTTGCATTTTCACTCCTGTAAAATGAAGGAAGCTTCAGTGCCCTGTAAGGTAAGGTCACTTTCAGATCCTTCCTTCATGATTTCCATAGAAGACTGGCCAGTTGTGCACAGACTCCACCAGAGGGGCATTAAAATAGTTAATGCGTGTTCTGATCTCACTAGCACTTGGCCATGACAGCTGTACCGTATTAGCAGTAATTTCACCAACCCATATGGAAATCTTGCAGATGATAAATGAAAGATGGGGCTTAAGTAGATGAACTAAATGGAAGGAGCACAAATGTTCATTTCTATGCTGGCTGAACCTATTTTTTAAAACCTTCATAACTGAATTGCATCATGAATCAAGGTCCCATATTCTGACCAACATCCAGAAGAACTGTTCAATATAATGCAGGCAAAAGATGGTTCATTTGATAGGATGACTCCTGTGCTCTAATGGCTGATCCTACAGCTGTGAAAGTGAAACTGGCATTGGTTACAGAAACAGAATTCAAATGACTTGATTTTTTTTTTCATCCAGTTTTAACATGGGCTCACCGAAGTGGAAATATAGTTTGTACAAAATTATTTACAGTTTGTTGGCTGTCTTTTTTTAATAGGGGCAGTTTACAGGGAGATACATGATGGATTCAGATGAGCAGGTCTGAAAATGAAATACTTCATGACTGTTTCATTTCATAAACCCTCTGCTAATGTGCACAGCTGTCTTTATTCATCCCTTCCATCAGCCCTGCCTGCTACCCTACGTTGTAGAGTTATGTCCGTCCCATCAACTGGCATTGTTTATTTTTACCACCCAGCATCTTATATGGGAAAGGGAGCCCACTTCCTCTTATGAAAGCCAACACATCCTGACTCTTGCTGTCTGATGTCCTGGAAGCTGGGATACAGTCATAAGATCCAGGTTTGCTGAAGCAGTTGCTCCTACCTGAGGCTATGCAGCTGGTTGTGATGAAAAGAAGCACAAAGTGGAGAATCATCCCTCTAGTAGTGATGCCCTCTGCCTCTGGGGAGCAGTGGCCTTAGTTGCCTGAAGTGAGCAGGGGCAGCAGCTGTGTATGGACAAGAGTCCATCCTGTATGGCAGTGATGTCTCCGCTAAATTTAATTAAACATACAGAACTTTTCCTCATTACTTAATTCCTTTTACCTTTCCCTACTTTTTTTTTTTTTTTGAGATAAATTCTTGTTATGTACCATACGTCAGCCTTGTGCTGCATTTGGGAGCCTGATTCTCCCCACAGAATGAGCTATTCTCTGCATTTTAAATAGATTGCATTTGTCATATTTTAACATATTATTGTTTTTGTGTATTGCATGCATTTTTGCAGTTTTAAAGTATTTACTTATTTACATATTTATTTATTGTGTGTATATTATATGTTTGAGTATGTTCTGCATATGCAGAAGGTAGAAGGGAGTGCTGAATCTCCTGGAAATGGAGTTACAGGTGGTTGTAAATTATCCAGTGTGGATTTTCAGAATTCAACCTGAATCTTTTGCAAGAGCAGCAAGTATTCGTATTGCTGAGCAATCTCTCCAGCCTGTGTTGCGTTTTCTTTTGCACAACAATATGAACTCCACGGAGGTGAGCATTTTGGTTGCTGATATAGCCCGAGGACTTTGCACACACTAGGCACTCAATATCTGTTAAATGTTTATTTGAAGAAAGAATGACATCTTTGTATGGAGTGATTTAGACAACTTGGCCATTGTGCCCAATATTTGTTTCACAGAATCTTTATAGACACTTATGGATCCTCCAGCACTGATACATTCCTTTCATTCCTCCTGAAGTTGACCAGAATTCATTGCAGTAGCTTTCAAGTAAGATCTGAACCGGGAATGGACAAGCAGCCCAGAAATGCCTTTTGTCTCCAGGGTTGCTGGTAATTTCTAGAAATAATTTTGGCTCTCAAAACAGAGAGGTGTTATGGGCATCCACTGGGTAGAGGCTAGGAAGGCCAGTGCACATGCTGCTGAAGAGAATGATATGGCCCAATATATCATCAGTGCAAAGAAAGAGCTTGGCTTTTGCTCCTTAGGAGGGTCCCCAGTGAGACTGGACAGTCTGGTTGCTACAGCTTGATGGTCTATCTATATACCTGTCTGTTACATTTTATTGTTTCCTCTAACTTTACATTTCCTTATCTTTAGAAATCAAAATGCTAAACTCTACTTTGGAACTAATTTTGAATGTTAAGAGATAGGATGTCTGAGGCTCTAAAGCAGAGGTTCTTAAACTGTGGCTCCCTTAACCACAGTTTGATACACCTCTATCTTCAAAAATACATTACAATTCATAACAGAAACAAAATCACAGTTATGGAGCAGCAAAGAAAAAAGTCTTATGGTTGGGAACATGAGGAACTGTATTAAAAGGTCATAGCATTAGGAAGGTTGAGCACGGTTGCTCTAAAGGAATTCGGTGACTGCCAGTCTCCTCCCTAGAGAGAAACTGTGTTAAAGTCTGGATGTTGCTGGCAATTTTGAACATCAAGATAAACCCACCACCAGATGTTTCTCATGGTGAAGGGAAAGGACGTCAGGAAATGCTTCATTCTGTAGACAGAGCCCAGGGAACAGAGCAGCAGGGAAGCAAAGTGCCAGCTGCTGCAGAATCAGTCACACCAAGGCTGACTGTGCAAAGCCAGCTCTCCCAGGAGTACATCTTGGTATGTCACCACTGAAATCTGGACGGTGGTCACCTGGTAAGTGAAGCTTCAGCCACATGATTACAAGGTCATGCTTAATATAGCAGATAGAAATAGCAGTCAGGAAATAAGTAGAGCTATTGTAACCAAATCCTATTTTTTATTCCTATGAGAGTAAGATTTGTTAATTTAGCATATGTTTTAGGAGACTTGATATCATTCATGGGTGATCTTAGGAAATAAAGGTACCAGAGGATAATGTTTATCTGTATCCTCAAAGTGCCCAGATCCTAAAAGAGGAAAATTGTTTCAATAATAACCAATTTTAGACAACAATATAAGACAACAATAGATTTTATGAATGATGCCTGATGAGTCAAAGAACAATAGTTGCACTCAGTGTCCGAGAAAAAAATTAACAAAGAGGGTGATGCTGGGGCTAATATGGTGTGGTTGTTAATCTCAGCTTTAGGAAAGCTAGACTCACTTGTGGATGGGCCTCCAGGCATGCCTGTGTGGACTTTTCCCATGCTAGGTTAGTTGAGGTGGGAAGACCCAAGCACCGTAGGAAGCACCATTCCCCGTAATAAGGTCTTAGAGACAAAAAGGAGAAATGAGGCCAGTAAGACGGTACAATGGGTAAGGGCATAGAAGGAAAGAAGTGGTTCCTGCAAGTTGTCCTCTAGGGCTTACATTCATATATAACCCCTGATGTAAATGCTAAGAAATGTTTTTTTAAAGGAGAAAATGATAGGAGTGCAAGTAATTATCCCTCTTTTATTCCTGAGTGCAGATGCCATGTGAACGGTGGCTGCATTGACTTCCTCACCATGACTGTACCCTTGAACCCAAACCTAAATAAACTCTTTGCATTTGTCAAGGTATTTTATGACAGCGCCAGAAGAATTAACTATGACAGACGGAACTTAAGGGGCTATTCTTCTCTAGTCCTCAGCCCCAGTGTTTATTTTTCCTTCTTTTTTTCTCATTCAATCCATTCCTATTGTAGCTTCCCCTCCCTCCAGTTCTCCCAGTCCTCCCTCCCCTCAGAAAAGAGAAGGCCTCCCAGGCTCAGGAATTAACAGTGCTGGCCCATTAATGTTTATAAACACCCCTCAGGTAACAGGTGGTATTTATGTGCCGTGAGGGAACTGCCGAAACCTGAGTTTCCTTAGTTAACAAACTGTAATGATAACATGTCTGAAAGCATTTATAAGATTCATGCAACATAACTCCTGCAAATGTATGGCATATGGTAAAATTTCAGCAAATCTTAGCTCCTTGCCCATTTCCTGTTACATGAATTCTGTTTATCGAGGAGTTATATATTGTCCTGTTAGTGAGGTGATCTAGAAAAGACTGCTGTTCCACGTTATTGGATGTGGTTGTTCTCAGAAAATGAAGACAGTATGTCAGAAGGTATAAGACTCTGTTAAGCAACAGGCACCTCTTTAGTTCTAGGGTTGCTGTGAAAGCCCAACATTGAAGTGAATAAATCCTATGTATTTTCCATAAGAGAGCTGGACAATCATCAGGCCTGACGGTGGATGTCTTTAATCCAAGCACTCTGAAGGCAGAGGCAGGTAGATCTCTGTGAGTTAAAGGCTAGCCTCTGCTACATAGTCAGACCCTGACTCAGCAAACTACAGCAAAAAGAGAGTTGGGAGAGTCGCCTCCCTGTGTCTTTGTAGCTGAGTGATCATGAAATACATTATGGTAATGATTTTCAAAAAACAATATAAAAAAGAAAAGAGACTGCCTCTTTTCTAGTGTATGTTTTTGAAACCTTGTCAAATGCTAGGTGGCTGTAATTGTGTAGATTTATTTCCTGGTCCTCTATTCTATTCCATTTTCTATTATAGCTTTGTTATGTAATTTGATATAAATATATATGTATATGTATATATATATACATATATATATATATAGTTGTTATAACCCCAGTGCTGTGGGATAGTGATTAGTTTTGTACACTGTAAAGAATTTTTACTTGTATTGGCTTAATGAAATGCTGACTGGTCAGTAGAGGAAGGAACTAGAGTCAGGGCAACCAGACTAGGGGAATTCCTGGGAGAGAATGGCAGAGCAGAGGAAGGAAGATGAGAATGTTGCACTAAAGCAAAGACAACAATCCACATGGCTAAACATTCATAGAATCATGGGTTATTTTAAGCATAAGTGCTAGTCAGTAACATACCAGAACTACTGGCCTAGTATTTACTATAAAATTAAGCTTCCAAGGGTGGAAGAGATTTGTCTGGACCTCAGTGACCAAGAAATTTTTGATGGTGCTCAACGTGGGGCACAAACCATGACCCTGGGATTAAGGGTCTTGTGTTCTACTGACTGAGCTAGCTGGGCCCCTAAAAAGAACTGAGCAGCCTTTGCCACTAACAATGAGTCACAAATCCACTTTTCCTCCTGCCTGCTGTCAACAAACAGAGCCAACCTGAGAAAACACTGCTACCAAGAAGCAGTGCTTTACTGTATTCCCTTTTTGTCAGAGCAGTAACCTTAAACCCATCATATGCAGCTTGTGCTTGTAATGAGGCTCCTGTGAGACTTTGGGAACCTGCCATGTTGTAGCCCAAACCCATATGTCCCAACGTCTCTGTACCATGACCTACTTTAGAGATACAACTTAGAAGCTGTTTTGGCTTCAATTCTGTGTTTTAGAACCCCTTTAAAGCCTTCTTGGGCTTTATGTGAAGCACGTTGGAATGCCATTTGTAGTCTGAAATTTCTCGATTCCCCCCTAGCCTAATTTAAGACTACACCCTAGCATTGCTAGTTCTGCCAATGATCTGGCTATTCAGGGTCTTTTGTGCTTCCATATAAAAACGTCTTTATGAATCTATCAGTATAAATTTATGTTGAAAATAGCAAGTACAACATAATGATGAAGAAATTTTTATGTATAATAGCATCGAAATGAATAAATTTAGAAATAAATTTATAATTTAGAAATATATAACTTATAATTACATGACATCTGTTGCATGTGTTTTATAATTAAAAATGGTATAATTTTCAAATAAACTTAACAATGAAAAAAGACGTCAAATCTTATGCATTAAAAATTACAAAATGTTCCTGAGGGAGATTTAAAATCCGACAGTGACGGTTCATGTTTGTGGACTTGATTGGAAGAGTCTGCATTATTAAATCAGCAATATCTCTCAACTGATGTACAGATCCAGAGCCAATGCAATCTTCATCAATGTGACAGCAGCCTTTCTTGTTTTTTAAAATATATGTGAAATTCTGACACTGGTATGGATGTAGAAAACATTTAGCACAGCCAAAGCAAAAAGTTATTGGACTGTGAAGGAAAATGGAGTTCTAGAACATTCATTTCTTGAGTTTAAAGCTTACTATAAAGACACAGTCACCAAGGCAGTCACATAATCACAAACAGGCCGATTAGTGGAAAAAGCTAGGAGTCTAGACAAAACAGTACAAAATAAGTATGCTTATTTATTTTGTTTTTAAAATTGGCATTAATGTATTTGATATCATTATGTCACTTTCACACAAAGCATGTTTTAGTACATTCTTCTTTCTCCTCATTTCTGACACTCCCAGCTACTGTTGATCCACCCCGTAACCTCTCCTTCCTATCTCTTTTCCTCTTTTGTGTCTTTTTGCACACCCCAGCTTTTCTTATCAACTTTTCTTCAAGCCCCAAAGACAAAAACCCCATGTTCTCTTTTACCTGTAGATCCTAGCATGTAATATATATGGATATTTGTGTATATGTGTAAATGCGGGTAATATCTACAAAACACATTTTTTTAAACAAAGGTGCCTAGACAGTTCTTTGATGGGAAGAATGATTTATTGGGAAAAACAAGTGCAGCTGAAAGAATTGGATATCCACATGGCAAAGATGAGCCTGGACCATCACCACATAGCATATATAAAAACTGAGTCAAAATAGATTATATACAAATATTGAAGCAATAAGCTTTTGGAAGAAAGTGCGGGAGGGAATGTTTTAATTAGGCAAACCTTTATTGGCTTGTGCTGGTTTGAGTAAGAAATGTCCCACTTAGACTCAAGCATTTGAACATTTGGTCCACAGTTGAGGGTGCTGTTTGGATAGGTTATGGGGAAGAGTGTCCTGGCTCGAGGAAGTACATCACTGGGAGTGAGCTTTGAGAATCTGCAGCCTCACCCTACTCCCTACTCCATCTCTGCTTCTTGTCTGAGGTAAAAGTTGTAGTCCCTCAGCTTTCTGCTCTGGCCCTGGCCCATGCCAGCTGCTTGCTGTCATGCTTCCCTTTTATAATAAATTCTTCTCTCTTTGGAACTGTAAACTCAAACAAACTTCCTTTTATAAGTTGCCCTGGCCACGGTCTTTTAACCCAGCAACAGAAAAGTAACTAATACATAGATGTAAAACAAAACATTATGAACCATCAAAGAAAAAGAAGACTTTCACAGAAATGTAAAGCTTCTGCACTTGAAAAGAAGCCATCCTCTCCATCTCTCTCATCTTTTCATCTGCGACCTTCTCTCCTCTCCTGTTTTCCTTTGCATCTGGGAGATTTTCCTAGAAGAATGATTTCTGAATAATGGGTTCAGCTTTCAATAGAACTCTATTTATTGTAGCTACTGTGAGGGATCTGTGACTATGGGCATGTTAGTCATCTAACATTTTACTGTTAATGTCACCATCATTAAAGTAGATAAATTTGTAGTATCTATCCTACAATGTGTTGTGGGAAATAATTCACCATGTATATTAGATCCTATTGTTTATGGCTACTCATAATATTATAGTAAGTGGTGATAATGCTTTTATTAGAATGAAGCATTTTCTGACTCCAGACATTCATCTCAGCATAAAGTGTTGTCATTTGCATATATGTTGGGCTAAGTGTGCATAATTTTTTGATTTCTGAAACTATTGTTTAACTTAAATATTTCATGTTTGGGGGCCTGTTGGGTTTCTTACTGGCAGAGGGCCATATAGATTTTCATTGTATCTTCTGTTTAAGTTTGTGGGGATTCCATTTACATTTTTTGGTATCAGAAAAGTGCGCGTGTGGGGAGGTAAAAAGAAGTCACATTTCCTGTGTAGTTTTATTTATTAGAAGGAAGGTATGTATTAGTTACTTTCCTCATTGCTGCATCTAAAACATCTTAAGGAAGGGAGGGTTTATTGTGACTTATATTCTGAGAGGAAATCCATGGCTTCAGGGAGGACATGGTGGAAGGAACATGCCTGGTTGTATTGTACCCACCATCCAGAATAAGAGAGCTATGGATATTGATGCTCAAAAAATGTTCTCATTTTTTTTATATGGCCCAAGACCTCATCACAAGAAATGCCAACACTGTTTTTCTCAACGGTCAATTGATTCCAGATAAGCTGGAGAATATATAGCCAACCCTTGGTGCTTAATAGCAGAAACATGTCCCTACATCACTCACGGGAGCAAGCTTTGCTCCCTTTCCTGCTGCTTGCCTTCCTAGACTTGTCAGGTAGACATTCTTTGTAGTCTGCAAGGACTATTCTCCACTAACTTCCCACATGACCTTTCCAAGACCCTATCAGCTAGGAGACAGGTAGAGACTTCCTCAACCAGATCCACTCTACACAAATTTTATAAAATTTCCAGCCCTTTATGACACTCTCCATTACATTGATACAGATTTTTTTCTATTTTTAGGTACTATAAAATTGAAAGAGTAAAAAGATGAATGCCCAGGCTCTAATTTCCATCCAGAAACAGACCAGGGAAGTTGTTGTACAGGCAATAGATCACTTAAATTGGATTCTTGGAGCTGCCTTTGGGTCCCTCCTTCCACATACAGATGGGTGTCCCCCTCTTGCCATCTCAGCAAACCTTGGGTTCACCATACTTCCTCCTGGTTTGTGCCCAGACAGCTCCTGATCTGTGTCAAAGCACCGTCCAGTCCACACAGCATACTCTTCCTGTGAAAACTTCCAACTCCAAGCTTTACTGTCCACATCCCCCAGCTTATATTTCTCTTTGGCTGAAGAATTTCTCCTTTATTGAACTTTTTTGTGGTGCCAGAGAGCATGCATTCTCCACCTGTATTCTAAATATTCCAATAAAGAATTTTGAATGACTCTTATTTTAATGGGGCTTTCCTAAGCACTTTGAAATATGTGAGAAACTTGCTTTTCTACCTAGCCGTCATTTTCTCTCCTTCCTTACTGAGAAAACTCTGCTTTCATTGAAGATGTCATAGCACTTAGATAACAAACCATCATCATTCTGTAGTATCCTTTGAGTCTGTCACTGTAGACATAAACCTCCTCTGGTTTTAAAGAATGTTTGTGTTTCCCTGTATAGCTGCAATAACATTTTGCTATGGGGCCTTTCTCATTCTTGGAGTTTAGCTATTTTGGATAGAAATGAAGCAAATATCTGTTAGGGAAAGCCAAGATAAATGTAAAGGTCTCAATGTTCAGTGGTATGTGTGTGTGTGTGTGTGTGTGTGTGTGTGTGTGTGTGTGTGTATGTGTGTGTGTATGTGTGTGCATGGGCATGCACATGAACATGTGCATTGTGCATGTGCTGGGCTTGGGACCCATGACTTACATACTATGCAAGTACTTTGCCAACAAGCTATACCCTAACCCTGATGTGTTTGAACAAACAATTCAATGTCAACAGTTAACTATCCCTCTTCCTATTGTTTTGGAATATAAATGATCTACCATATCATTCAAACTACTCTTAAATGAGTTTTCTTTTATTCCAGGTTGAGTTGCTAAGTGTAACTGGTAACTTGTTAATGTTTAGAGTGTCCAAATGTGAGTAAACTCACCCTGGCTTCATGGACCAGCGTGTTTGTTACCTTGTGTAAAGAGGCCATTGGGAGAACAAAACTGAAATGAGCTTTAGTGGTCTGCTGTCTTTCTAGGGGTATTTTTGGCTTTACCCTCTGTTTTAGTTAGATTTCTGTTGCTGTGAAGAGATACCATGACCATGGCAACTTTTAAAAGGAAAAACATTTAGTTATGGTGGCTTGCTTACAGGTATCATGGGGTGGAGGGGGTGGGGGAAAGGGAACATGGCAGCACGCAGACAGATGTGGTGCTGGAACTGAGAGTGCTTACATCTTTACTCAGAGGCAACAGGAAGTTGACTGACACACTGGAACATGTCTTGAGTAGATGAAATCTCAAAGGCCACCCTCACAGAGACACACTTCCTCCAACAAGGCATACCCACTCCAAAAAAGCTTCACCTCCTAAAAGTGCCACTCCCCATGAGGTTATGGGATTGTAGGACCAGTTACATTCTAACTACTACATCTTCCTTTTCCTGTTGCCTTACCTTCAGTGTGGCACACTGGCTCTCCACATCTAGTCATATTCACTTGAGAAAGAACTATCTCACCCCTTGCTTTTAATCTCTCATTGAAGGTTCCTCACAGACTCAGGGGCCAGCATCTACCCATTCATGAAGCAATGGCTATATGGTGAAAATGGATACTGTGGGTTTCCTTAGCAAGAACACATGTTCACTGAGTGGGAAGCCACAAGGTCTGCTATTCAGGTGCTAGTGTGTAAGGTTGCAAGCCTTGTGCATTTAGAAATACATTTTAGCATCCGAGATGGAAACCAGTGTATGATTCCAGAGGAAAGTGCACTGTACTGGACCCAGCAGGTATGCTAGACACCAGCTCACTGGTGATTCCATCTGTATGGTGTCAGGTTGCACACTCTGGGCATTTAGAATTGCATTTCAATATTCTAGACTGAAATTAATCTCTAATTTCAAGGTTACAGTGCACTTCATCGAACCCAGCAGACATGAAGCTAGACACCAACTCACTGGTGATTTTATCTATAACTTTATATAGTAATCATATATGCTTTGTGGCAAAATAGGTTTCTGTGGATAGGATTTACTAGATCAGAGGATGAGAAAATCAACACCCTCATGTACCCCTTCATCTTCAATATAGTAAATTAACATAATATTCTTTAAAAGAAGTAAGAGCAGAAAACAATACACCAGGAGATAAATTACTAATTTGGGCACCCTGCTCACAGATATCCCATAGAGAATCAGAATCAGTTGAGTGTCATTACTATCCATTATTCTATGTGATACATGGTACCTATGTAACACTATATCCTTACAATTGCCTTTGACAATGATGGGATAATAAGAAATGTATCTCTATAGCCTCTTCACATAGAGGACAGCAGAGTTTTATACAAGTATATGCTGAGTTGATGAGTAAGACTAAAATCAAATAGAAAGGAGCCTCTCATAAACTGGTAAGCATCACACATTGCATCTGTTTATTGAAAACTTATCTTGACAAACATTTGATTAAGTAACTCTTTTGTTCTAGTAGCTAGGACACAAAGTTAGGAAACACTTAGTGTCTGTGCCCTATGGGCTACAACTTAGAAGATGGATACATGAAATAGTAGCTGTTATATTACATTGTAGAAAGAGAAGCCACAGAGTCTTGTAAAATTGGATCACAGATCTAATACAGCTTCAAAAACAAAAAACAAAAACAAAACATGAAGATGTGGAGGTTATTTTAGTTATGCTATTGTTAGCTATAGCAGGAGCAGTAATAACAAAAGCCAAGATTATAGTGACTTGATATATAAAAGTTGTTCTTAATTATCTAAGAATTGACTGAAGATATTTCTGGTTAGTGGGAATTGGCATGACCAACAAGGTTATGAGGAGATGAAGAAGTTTTGCTTTGTGTGGAGATACAGCCCAATGGTGGCTATGAAGAGACACCATGACCATGGCAATTCTTATGAAGAAAAAGATTTGATTGGGGTTGACTTATAGTTCAGAGGTTTAGTTCATTATTGTTAGAGTGGGAAGCATGATGCCAAGCAGGTAGACATGGTGCTGGAGAGGTGGCTGAGAGTTCTACATCTGTCTCCACAGGCAGTAGAAAGAGAATGAATCACACTATGGCCTGGACTGAAGTTGGAGATGTCAAAGTCCACCCACAAGTGACATACTTTTCTCCAATAATGCCACACCTACTCCATCAGGCCATGCTTCCCAATGGTGTCAGTCTCTATGAGCTTATGGGGCCATTTTCATTCATACTACCATTGGTGACTCTACATCTTCAATATGCTGTGTTTACTGGGTTCTCTGTGACTTTTGAACTCTGGATAGCCGAGAGAGAGAGAGAGAGAGAGAGAGAGAGAGAGAGAGAGAGAGAGAGAGAGAGAGAGAGAGAGATTAGGTACAAATACAGCAAGATTTTATTCATATTGGAGGGGATCAGATTTCAATTTTATTGGCTAGTCCCAGTCATGACCCCATCAAAGTTTAGAGGATTAGAAATACAATCCCTGTTCAGGTGGCGTTTTTCTAAAATCAACTCCAACCTACAGAAGGAAGGTATGAGTCTGTGGTGGGCAGAAAGCCAGCTTTGCCCCAGGGCAAAGATATCCCAGAAGAGATAGATTTAACATAGGATTGTGAAGAATGAATTAGTCAGCCAGATACTGACATACATCCTAGCTACAGGCAAAATATCTGCAAGAACATTTTTAATAATCTGTGTTTTGAATGATGTGAAGTCTTATTTGCCAATTAAAAAGCTTTCAAAAGTTTTATATCTAATAGTGTCCAACAGAGCCATTCAGATGATGCATCTGTGTGGGACAGAGATCTGGAAAGCATTTTCTAAGAGAAGAGTGATGACTTCAATGTTCTTTCGAATAAAGCTGTCTGGTGTGAGATTGGATCATGAGTTCATCTGAGGTTTAGATAGAATCAAATGGATTCCGGGACTGCCCCTCATTCTGGAGCTCTAAACTGAGCTAACAGAGCATGGACCTAGAGCAAGGAGAGGCCAGCCAAGTTGCAGGGTAGAATTTGGTTGTGAGTTTCTGAGGCAGCACATGGAGAGGGTCTGACCCGAGGGCTAATTCATGGCCTTTCTGAATCTTGGTTTCCTCATGGGTGAGTCCACACTGCCTGTAAGTGCCCAGTACTGTCCTCCTTAAATTATTTCATAGTCATTGGGAAATAATACATTAGAAATGATAGAGTCCAAACAAATAAATAATGTAGATGGAAACCTTTGTAATTGTGTTATACAAATTGGTGGATTCGTGACTTCTGTTTCTAGTCAATAGCATTTGATGCTGTTACTCTGGGGCAGCTCTAGAGTTGAAAGCTGGTCAAGGGCCATCAATGGAAAGGTGGCAAACTTTAGGATACATTCTACAAGCCATAGCACACCACAGAAGGCTGTCAGCCAAATGGCCTAATTAAAATCATGACGACTGTGATTCCATCAGTTCAGTGTACTAAATTGCTCTTCACTTGCTCTGCCCTTTCCAGCCCTACAGACACTGTAATAATCCAGATCCTCACAGCTTTTATGCAACAGCAACCTGAATAATCTTCTTGCCTCTAGTCTTGCCTGCTCAGTATGTGCTTAGAGGATTTTATCCAATGATTTCTTGGTTCATTCCTGTTAAACTCTCCAATAACACAGTAGCACACAGGGTTTGTAATTTGAGCTCAGCTTTATGGCAGCTCAGGCTGACATAGTGCATAGTTTTATTTCTTAAGATGATTTTCTTTGTTTCTAAGGAGTCACAGTGTGGTGATTCTAAGTCAAAAAGCATGAGTAGCCCAGTGACTTTGAGGACATAACACCAGATTCAGCTCCACACATGCAGGATTGTCTACATATCTTGGAGACAGTCTGGACCCCTCAATCCTGGGCTGACCATGAAGCTAAGATCCTGCTGCCAACTTACAGAAAAGGTTGCAAATAGGAGCATTTATAACCACATTCAAGCACAGTTGGTCCAATGATAATATATGGAAAAATATAATCTTTGCTGAAAATGAATTTCGACTGTTTGTATATCTTCTCCCTGGAGAAAGAAACCCTGGATACCTGGCCTTAAAGAGTGTAGTGGCCTCTAGCAATTTCTCTAATTACCTGTGAGCTAATTAGGGACTATTATGTATTCAGAAGTGAGAATTTTATTCTTCAAAATTTGCATTTCCAGCAAGAAGCTAATTTTCTATGCACCATAAGATGAGCGCTCCCTGCTGATTTCCTCTCCCTGTGCATAAGCTGGGCTCTCTCTGGGACCACTATAATCAGAAGTCCATTAGGCTGAGCCCATGGAAGCCAGGAATTGGGAGCTTACTTCTAGGGTAAACAGAAGGGTCTAGAACTGTGGTAGCAGAAGCAAGTATTTGGAGGAACACAATTTGGACAGCTCATCAGGGAAGCCTCTTTTGAGTATGCTCAGACACACTCACAAACTTTCCAAAACCAACCATGCATCAGGCCTTCCCAAGTAAGATACAGCCCTTGCTTATGCCCATTATGAGTCAGGAGCTTTGGGTTGTACAGATGGAGCCTGGTGAGGTATATGTTAGTACTAGCCTGGGGAACACACGCACAGTCTGAAAAGTCCTTCCTTTTCTTTTGGTCCCTAATTCTTTTCTTTTGTTGTCCTTATGGACTAAAGTCTCCCAGTTCTTGACCATGTTACTGTATCCATAAAGGAAGTTATGACTTCCTTTCTACCTCCCCAAAGGACCAGGAAGAAAGAAGGGAGAGATGGCCTTCTTCTACTGGCCAACTCTGAGTAGAAAGAGTGGTCATAGGACTGTACCTCTTCAGAAAGCATATTTACCCAGATAGGCCTCACTGCTGCTGCTGTTCAGGAGCTAAGGGCTATTGCCAAGGCCTGGGAGTTTTGAGTTGTGAATCAGAGCAGGGTCAATATTTTTTCACCACTGAAATTATTACACTTGTAAAGGAAATTAGACTTGACTGGGAAGTGGCTCAGATTTATAGTTATAACTCATCATTAACTGTTCAGCTTTGTCATTTCTATATATTTGCAGTTTCTAAATGAATAACCTAGATTGGAGTAGGAAAGCAGCTATGTGGCATATGTACCACCAGTGCCCTGTTTTCTGACCATAATGTTGATTCAATTATAGATTTATTTTTTTACCATGAACCCAAACTTTTCCTTCAGATCTCTAAAGGCCCTGCATGTGTACTTGGATGGGACCAAGTGACCTCTATATAACCTTACATAAAATTTCTGACAAATGATTGTTTCTAAATAGGCTAGCATCAGAATAAAAATCTGCTTTACTCTAAAAATTTGCTTTGCAAAGGTCCCTCCATTTCTTTAACAAATAATTCTCTTGTAATTTCATTCTGTTGTGACAAATACTATGACCCAAAGCAACTTAAAGGAGTAAAAGTGTCTGGTAATGATGTCTTCCTGACTGCTCCAACTTTAAAAAAAATATGAGGCAGCTTATTAGTAAAATGTGTCAATTTAAATACATGATTTTGTTTTTTTGTACAAAGTCAAAACTTGCTATTACTGGTCCTGTATTCTTTTACTGACAACATATAAGTGAAATTATTAATTTCAAATTAGTCCTACCCAAGCCTAGAAAGAGACGCCAATATAAGAAAAGCTTAGGCTATGCAATTTCATATTCATTGTATGATGAAGTGGTAAGCTAATTTTCTTCCCTAAAGCTTGCCCAGGGAAAAAGAAAAGGCATACAGAAAAGGTGTAGCAAGGGGAATTTCATGTATTTCCAGCCATTTGAGGCATATCTGAAACAGGGAAAATGGTGATGGGAGAAGGAAGGCAGAATGAATAGAAAGTTAGTTCAGCAGAAATGACAGTGCGTGACATGTAGCAACAGCAGAGTCAGCACAGTTTGGGTGCCAGCACATGTGAGCCAAAGACCACTAGCAACCAGCAAAATTTTCTTACATTGGAGAACGCATACAGTGGTAAAATAGGGATCTTAATAAATGGTGCCAGGAAGTAGGGGCAACTCTACAGTGCAGTCACTGGATCTCATGTTGGAGGAGGAAAGCCTGGGTGAAATAGGAATTGTAATTGGTCAAAAAAAAAAAATCACTCACTGTAGCTAGAATACAGCCTCACGTCTAGTGTCGGTGGGATTTCTGTGTCCTGCTCGGGAAGGGGTTGGTAGATATTGTCCAGACTTAGTTAGGATGCAGCAAAAGATAGAACTCAGACTGGCATGGGAAATAAAGATCTCATGACTATAAATTATTATTAGGTTGACTTAATCAAGTATCAAACTTTCTACTTTCTTGACTCAATTTCCAATGTTCTGGACCTTATATGTGAAGATGGCAACATCCAAAGAAAGAATAACCTAGCATCCTTTCTAGAGGCTCATTGATTTCACTTGGGTCAACTCTGGGTGGGTTCAGCTTTGCTGTTACATTAGTGATGGAACTTCTTCAGGTACCAAGGCAGTTTGTGCAGAAGGGACCTGAAGACAGACAAGGCTTGCTCCAGGGCAGTGACTGTGACAGGACATGAGGCATGGGCCCTGTCGGCCAGCATCTCCAACAGAAACTGGCATGGGATGAATCTCAAAGACAGTGGGAGTCATCTTTAGTTCAGAGGACATATTATTAGAGTACAACACAGATAGATAATGCTCATATAAATATATCTTTTCTCTTTAAAGGATGCCCTCTATTCATGTAAAAAAAATCATTGCAGAGGCTTTGCTCCTCCACACTGTGGCTCTGTGCCATTGGATTTAGTCTCTTTTCAGAGATGCATGAATTTATAATTGGTTTTACAATTGTCACTGAGGTACCTTAATGACTTTTTACAAAGCATTTGTTATATGAATGACATTACTGGAAACCAAACTGAAGAGGAAATTAACCCATGCTCTGATCACCACCACACATCAAGCTGTTTTTAATTTAGCCTTGCTTTGTTCAAGATCTCAGCCATGTGCATCCAAAATTTAATCATAGAACAGACAACATTTGACTATTATGTGTTTATTGTATAATTGCCATGATTATATTTTCAGTGATTGTGGTATCTATAACAGATTCATGAAAATAAAAATTGACTGGCCAATAAAACTACTCCCTCACTCTGTTTTATACCTAGATATGGAATTAGTTTTGCCTTAATTTTCCTTTCTTTCTGTTTCTTTTCTTCTTTTCAGAGAGAGAAGTACTGCTCCCAGGTGAAAAAAGATTTTCTGTCTTAATGTCCCCAGGGTAGCACATTCTACTTCTGTGGGAATTAAAAAAAACAACTTGCGATTTTAATTGCACACATATTTTTGAAGCTATTACTTAAGAATTATACTTCATATATGTCCCAAAAGAAATATATGGACTAGAAATAGGGAAAATGTAAAGCCTAATTAGACATTTGTCTTAAAATAGAACAGAATCCAGGCCCTGGATAAGGAAGTGAGTATGAGATAGTGTGTGAGTAGCTAATGTGCCATTAAACAATGTCACGCTTCCTTCCCATGGAAGGCATCATTACTGAGTCATTATGCTCTTCCACAAAAGCATAGGTTCAGTTTTTCTTCTTTCTCAGCACATCAGCTATGAGGGGCATTGCCACAGAGAAATAGGAATGGCTCTCAGAGGCTTGTTTGTTAAAGGCTTGGCCTTCAGCTTGGTGCCATCGGAATGTGGTAGAACTTTTCAAAGAAAGCTAATGGAAAGCTTTAAGTCACTCCGTGGGGGTGGGGCATGCCTCGAAGGGAATTGTGGGATACTAGTCTCTTCTCTCTTTTCTTTGCTTCCTGTCTTTGGTAAATGAAGAACCTTTGTTCTGTCATATGTTCCTCCACTGTAGCATGCTGCCCCACCACACACCCAAAGCCAGTGGGGCCAACCAACCATGAGAACTCTAGAAAACATGAATCAAAATTAACTTTTTTCTCTTTAGAAGGTGATTATCTCAAGTGTTGGTTATGAAAAAAAAAAAAGAAAGAAAAAACCCTGGTGAACAGAGACATGAGGCTCATTTTCTCTAGTGTTGTGATACTCGGATGGAGGTAGCAATGGACAGTATTTTTTACTCAAATAGAGTTTCACTATGTAGACCAGGCTGGCCTTGAACTCAAGGAATTCTGCCTGTCTGCCTCTGTAGTGTAGGGCTGGTGTGTGCCACCATCCCCATCTATGGAGAGTATTCTAGCTTTACCATGGATTAGCCATGTGGGCAAAGACACTGTTTGTGAGGGCATTAGAAAGGGTATGTTAGGCTAGATCTCTCATGCCATGTACTTGATAGCTACTGAGGTTTAGAGAGCATTTAGTTGACTCACTTTTCAGAGGGGTCTAGTAAGCATGCTCCTGTGGTACTCACTAGAGCTTTAGTAGATATTTCATCCTCTTGAGCCACAAGGAAGAGGACTAGACCTTAGAATCCATAGCATCATCAAGTGTCCATTGTGGTCACCATTTTGTTGTTTTCTTCATGGTGCTGTTCCTTTTCCTCTGCTTGTTCCTTCGGAGTCCTTCCATAACTTCCTCATCCTTCTTCATAGCACACTCTTCTCCACTTCACAGCACTGACCCAGCCATAGCCTTTCTTGTGTTCATCATCACATCCACTCCTACATACATCATCTTGATCTAAAGTTTTTATTTATCTAAATATATGTTCACTCCAAAGGAGGGTGCAAAGTAACCTGGTCCCATGTGTTGGCAAGGTGGGGCATGTCTGGATGCTTCAACCTGATTTCCTTAGCAAATGATGAGAACAAAGCTGTTTTCATTATTTGCAGGTGATTATTTTGTGAAAATGAAGGAAAATTAAACACTCACTATAAAGTTTGGCATGTGTTTATAAATGAATACTTCAAGCATAGAATATCTGGTAACAAATTCATTCTGAATAATTAATCCACAGTGTAATGTGGGGTCAGAGAGGGTTATATGTCAGTTCCTTCCCGATGAAATCACCTTTCCTGAGTTTTGTCTGTGTAACTGGGTGACTATCTCAAATGATCTGGAAGTGGTAGTAGGCTGGGGATAGCAATTTATTTGCCTTCACTATGGCAGGCTATGGCTCGGACCTACACCTCTGTCTTGCTTATCTCCTTAATGATGAAGGCCTTTGACTCCTCAGAACAACTAAGATCTAATAATACTTTATCATCTCAAGAGTTCATATGTTGAACATTAGCCTAGTATCTTGTAAGGAATTTGCATGTCTTATTAACATGAGACTTTAGTCTTCTTTTAATTTTTTTTATTTTTTATTTAAGAATTTTTAAAAATTTATTTTACATACCAACCACAGATCCTTCTCTCATCCCTCCTCCTGCTTGCCCAGGGGACTTCCTATGTGGAGTCAGCAAGCCTGGCATATTCAGTTGAGGCAGGACCAAGTCCCTCCCCCTGCATCAAGGATGAGCAAGGCATCTCACTATATGTAATAGACTCCAAAAATCCAGCCCGTGCATCAGGGATAGATCTTGATCCCACTTCCAGGGGTCCCTTAAACAGACCAAACTATACAGCTGTCTTCTGTATGTAGAGAGGGCCTAGTCTGGTCCCATGCAGGCTCCACAGCTGCCAGTCTAGTGTTTATGAGTTCCCAGAAGCTTGGTTCAGTTGTCTCTGTAGATTTACTCATCATGATTTTGACCCCCCTGCTCATGTAATCTCTCTTTCCTCTCTTTCACTGGACTCCTGGAGCTTGGCCTGCGATTTGGTTACAGATCTCTGTATCTGTTTCCATCAGTTACTAGGTGAAGGCTCTATGATGACAGCGTATTTCACCAATCTGATTACTGGGGTAGGCCAGCTTAGGCACCCTCTCCACTATCGCTAGCAGTCTAAGCGGGGGGTCATCTTTGTGGACTCCTGGAAATCTCTCTAGCACCAAGTTTCTCCCTAACTCCATGATGTCTCCCTCTATCAAGATTCATCTTTCATTGTTCCCCCACTTTGTCCCTCCCCCAGTTTGACCATTTTGTTCCCTCATGTTATCATCTTCTATCCACTCTCCTCTCTTGCCTCTTAGCTCCCAACTTACACAGGAGATCTTATCTATTTCTTCTTCCCAGAGTAATCCATTTGTCCTTCTTAGGGTCTTTGTTACCTAGCTTCTCTGTGGATTGTAGCTTGGTTATCCTTTGCTTTACATCTAGTATCCACTTATGAGTGAGTACATACTGTGTTTGTCTTCTGAGTCTGGGTTACCTCATTCTAGTCTTTTTAATGAAATGTTAGTGCTCATCTTTCTGGATCAGGTCTCATTCCAAGGAGCAGTCATGTCAATAAAGAAAGCCTTGCCCAAACTTTATTTCCATAGTGAGATGCTTATCACATTTGCTTCACACAATAAAGCCTGGCCAAAACCATCAAAGATGAGTGATGCCATCTTCAGAAAGTGTCAATGTAACTTCAGTTTCTTCCCTGTGTGTGCTTGTGTGTGTGCAAGCTATTTTCCTCACTACAAATACCCATCTTTATATCTTGTTTCTTCCTTCAGGATATATTCTGTGTTCTTTAGTCTTCGCCAAAAAAATATCATGCATCAGATGGGGTGGGTTGCAATGTATTCAAAATTTCCATCATCTCTTTTTAATGTCTTACTACTTATAATAACTACATGTGTTGATTGACGTGATAAATCATTTCAGGAATTTCCATCTTGAAACAAATGTAACAATTATTGTCTCACTTGAACAGATAGAAGTCTGATTTATGTCTCATGAATCCTATGGGGGCAGAGTTTATGTACTGCAGTATTTCATATTTTGTCATATTTGGGGCTGTTATTTTTTTCAATGAGACTTTAGGACAATAAACTGAGTTTGTGAGTTGTGTTACTTAGCTAGGCGAGGACTATGCTGTGGTCATAAATCATACTCAAGTTTCTCATGTTTGAAACAATAGGACTTTTTTTCTTGCCTGTGTTGCATGTTTATCACAGCTTGGCTAGAAAAACTTATATATATCTTTTCCAGGAATGAAGATCATCAGGGCATCCACCGTCTGTCTCCCGTTTTTCTATTATACCAGGAGGAAGAAAGGGGATGTGATGAGATACATACTGAATTCTTCATTTTGCTGAGATTTTGTTCAACTTTATTGGGTTATAACAGAAGCACCATGAACAACATCATCCATTCCATGCATGTGTCCCTCTGTCTCCATGGTCAACTATCCAAGCATTCTTTGTAGCACTCTCCCCCCCACACACATTTTTTCTCTTTTGTAATCCATAACTTCCTCTAACATACTGCCCAAGCAATCATTAGCTAATTTTGCTTTTGTTTTTTTTTATTTTAGTACAAGTAGTTTTGCACATTCTAGTTTTACTTAAATGAATTCTCTGAATTTATTTTTAAAATAAATTTCAGCATTTACTCTTTTCTACTGTCTTCTTTCATATGAGTTAGAAAATCACCAATGGTGTAGGTGTGCAGACAGCTCATTCCTTTTCACCACCAAGTAGTATTCTACTCTATAAACATGTCATTTTGTTTATTCATTTACCTGCTAATGGAAGCTTGTTCATTTCTAGTTTTTTGTTGTCTCAAAGCTGATAACATCTTGGTACAAATCTCCTTGCAAATATATGCTTTTATTTATCCTGAATATATCTTGAGGGCATTTTCCAAAGTGGTCACACCATTTTAAATCCCCTCAGCAACTATAGGAGTTCTAATTGCTTTACATGCTTGCTATCACTGACATGGTCAGTTCAAAAGCATTTTAGCTACAAATCCATTTTTTTTTGGTAGTGCTTTGATTTGGTTAACAGAGGATTTCTGCATCACAAAAGCAGTTTCTGTATCACACCTGTTTTTGTCTGAACCAGTTTGATCGTCTTAGTGCCCCATTCCTATGGTAGGCTAATAATTTCCTCATAAAAGGTCCTCTTCCAATCCTCAGTCCTGGGGCTCCTAGATGCTCCCTGGCTGTTACCTTCTGTCATGGTGTCATCTCAGGAGTTGAGTGGTGGACCTTTCCCCGTAGATCTGACTTGGTCTGACTATTTCCTTCTTGCCTGCTCTTTTTTCTCTTTGATCCATTTTGTATTTTAGAGATACCACCACCTCAGCGGTCTTTGAACACCAAACGACAACATGCTCTGGAGTTGGGAAAGCTCTTACCCTTCCCGTCACCATCTCTTTCCTAGGATTACTGACCCTATCTAGAAGTCTAGACCACCTCCTTTCCCCAGGGGCACCCAGGCAGCCCTGCAAAGATAGCAGCATTAAGCAGGCCTGCTGGCAGCATACAAGGAATTCATGTGGAAACCACAGTGACCCAAAGCTTGCTCTGTTCATATACAAGAAATGAACCTGCTATGTCTAGTAGCTGTTCTTCCCCTAGAGGAGTAACTTTTCCTGGAGCATCCCTCAGCATGAGACTGGAAATAGTGCCTCATTTCCAAGGTCAGGGCAGATTCTGGCAAGCTCCTGGAAAGATCAACCAGTACCTGTTTTGAGGAGGGGAGGGATAGGGAAGCATCCAGAAGACTCAGGAACTGTAGTGGGAGTTTCCTGTCAGGAATAGAGTAGGACTCGAGAAGGAGGCTTGGGCGCTTACTGATGACAAGTGTGTCCTCAAGATAGAAGAATAGAAGCTGGGCCATGAGACAGGGCCATAGACTAAAGCAGAAGCCACCTGGGGTTTAGGGTACTGAGTCCAATTCAGGTACTCACAGCCAGCAATGCCACAGAGGCCCTAGGGGATCAGTTAAGCTTCCAGAGTTGACTCTGTCATACCAGCTTGGTTCCGTGGAGACAAGGCCTGTGGTGCTCCAGCTGTGGGTGCACCGGAATGGGTGGAGCTGCAGCTACCAAGCAGGGTGTGAAGGACACCGTATGTCAGCCTCTTTATAGAGATCCGAAAATGAAAATCCCTTTGAGAAGTGAACTTGTCCTCAAGGAATCTAGGAAAGGAGGCAGAGCACAGTTTGTGGAGTAGGTCCTTCCTGAAGGTCTTACGATGTGTCTCCTCTTCCTGGAGCAAGTGGAACTTGGCACATTTCTAGCCTTCTGGAGCTAATGATCTGCTGCAGTGTGCAGAGGGCTGACCAAATGAACTAGGACCTCAAGGAAAAACTATCTGTATTGGATAGTAGTAGGGAGGGAGAGCAGCAGACCACCCACAGCTGTAGGCAATGTGGAAAGAAGCATAGCTCGATATAGCAGCTCTTCTCATCTTCAGTGTGTGAGCACCTGGGGGATCCTACCAAAACATGCATTTTGATTCCACAGATATAGGGCAAGGCTCAGAAGACTGCATTTCTTACACACGCTTGCTGGTTGGTGTAAGAGATTTTGGGTAGCAATGAAAACCACCATTCAGAGGAAGCAGCTGATAAAAGGGTATCTAGGCAGAAAAATAGTTGTTAGAGTAAAGGGAATGGCAGGCTGTTTGCACAGGTGGTGGAGGATAGCGCAGGGACTAGAAGCAGGTGATATGCAGACAGAGATAGGCAGTGCCCAGTATGGAGTGCCTTATTAGGATTCTGTTAGTAGGGCTGGTTTTCTATATAGTCAGTGGGCCATATGGACGTGATTTTGATGTGTGGGTCAGCTTGTTAGTAGCTATTTGACCTTGATTAATTAGTTTCTTGTGAGTTTGCTCACTGGTCTGAGTTGTTTTATGAAATAAGTTACCACATATAAATGGTCTTGGATGGGTCTGTTTCATGGCAGGTGCTCACTGTGATAACAGGGTCCTAACTGTAGGGAAAGAGTATTAAAAGTATGGACCACTGGGGATAAGGCATCTTCATGGGAGGGGACAAAGTGTTTATTCTAGACACAAAATGCAACACCAATCTCTTGGAGTACTCTGGTTCTTGGGAATGAAGAGAAGGGGAAAAAAAGTTCCAAGGCCATAAATCAACTGACCAGCTGAAGGACTGGTGTTCAGAGCCATGGTGTAAAGCTAGTTATGCTGAGTATTGCCAGCCCCAAATCAAACTCAATATAAAGGAACATCCCAAGAATGGAGGTTCACTAGCCCCGTGAAGGGAAGGAGACAGTATGGAGGTCTGAACCTCCATAGCAAACTGTCAGCAGAAAGTACACCATATAAACCTCTAATCAGCCCAAGGATGCATCTCTCTGCATTTTTGTTGTTAGGTAGCTAGATGGATATTAGAAGGCTTGGAAGGCACTGGGGCTGGAGTAGCCTATAAAGCCAAGACTGCTGTCTTACTTAGGGTTTCTGTTGCTATGATAAAATACCATGACCAAAACCAAACTGGGGAGGAACGGGTTTATTTCATCTGATGATAATGATGATGTAATTCATCATCCAGGTAAGTCAAAGCAGGAAACTGAACGTAAAAACTAAAGCATAAGCCATGGAGGAGTGCTGCTTACTAGCTTGCTCCTGATGGCGTCCACAGCCTTCTTTCTTGTAGCATCCAGGACCACAGTGGGCTGGAACCTTTCATATCAATCATTAATCAAGAAAATGTCTCACAGACTGGCTCTGGGTGGGGGCATTTTCTCAGATGACTCTAGCTGTGTCCAGTTGAATAAAAGCAGCCATCGGGAACTGAACTACTAATTACTAGTCAGGAGACTTAGGGACCTGAGTCATGTACTTTTGCTTCGGAGGAGACTTAACATCATGAACTGCCTGAAAGATTCTAAATCAACTATCTAAACCCAGTTTGAGAAGCCCTAACATAATAGGATTACTGTGTGGCAAGATGCTTTCTAGCAGCACATTGCTCCCTCCTGTACAAGTCAAAACAAACAAACCTGTCAGCCACACAGAACAGGATTTCTCAAGAACAGTTGCTTGCATCAGAGACTTTAAAAATAATAATTTAGATAGGGACCTCAGACCTTTGGCTACCATCCCTTTCACCCCTTGTAGGTGTGCTATACGTGTCTTCTACACTGTGCTCTGTGTGATGAAGTATTTTTGATGGATATTGCAAGTATTGGGGAGCTTAAGGGGTCTAGAGTGGAAGCCTGGTGACAATTAAATTGGAGTGATTTCCCCAAACATATCCCTTATTGTGCAATGTTCGCTTATTAAAATAATTCATTTCTGAGCATCCTTGATTTGAAGAGTCTCATAACTAGTCACCCTTAGAGACCTCCTGATCCAATCCCATTATTATTTATTGTACTCATGGGACACAGACAGGTGGATCCCATGTCTATCTTTGATTTCCCCTTTTATACCATAGGAGGTCACAGAGCATGAAGACTGAGTTCTTTACCGTTTGCTGCATATGTGGCATTGAATATTTACCTGAATTTCTTCTGTTGCTGCTTTCTATAAAAATGGAAACAATTTGTCTCAGATGGAGTGTATGTGTTGAGTGAGTACAAGGCCAGCACTTGGTATAAACAACTATGCACCCTTTCTTTTGTCAAGTTCTGGTATTCTTAGCAAGATGGCATAACCTCACAGTACAGGCTGACATAAGAACATGCAATACTGGTCAGTTAGAAGGAATGATCAGGGAATACTTCACTAAAAACTTACTTGATATTTCTTGGAAATTAAAATTTCATAGGACAGCCTATATTTTTGTTTTCTTTACCTGTCAACTCTACTATGTACACATGGACATTAAAATCCAGCTGTCCGTGATAATGTCTGTGATCTCATCCTCATTAGTGTCTATATGTTTGGGGGGATTATTCCAATTCAGTTGTCACCAGGCTTTCACTCTAGACCCCCCTAAGCTCCTCAGTGTGGTTGTAGTATTAGTGCCTCTCAGAGACATCTACCTAAGAGGAGAGAGTACAGCGTTTTGACGTGACTGGTTGATGACAGGTCAATGGAAGTGACTGAGCCATGTAACTGGTTTTTGAGTCTCTGAAGATGTGATGATAATTTCAGAAGCAGAAACCAGTGTTGAGACCCTATTGGAATAGATCTCCAAGTATGTGTAATGGAGAGAGTTCTCTGCAGATCTTCTGCTGACCTTCTATGAACCTGAGGTGTAATGGAAAAGTAAAACTTATTTTAAGCTGGGAGTTGGCTAGTGATGGTCTGCAGCCCAACCTGGCCGGCCACCTGCTCTTCATATAAACACATTTGGAGTTCTTCATTTAGAAATCATCCAAGGATGCCGTTAGGCTACAGAGCTGAGATGAGTAGTTGCAACAGAAAATAGATGGTTCACAGAGACTAAAATGGTCATTCTTTACACAAAAGTCTGTCAACCCATGTTCAGCTACTAGACATTCATGACTGGTAATTATTACAGCTCATCTACCCTATCCTGACTGCAGTGAGTGGGCGGGGTGTTCAGTGATTAAAGCATGCTAATCTAATGGTTGAAAGGAAGTAAGTTAACATTGTTTTCAGTTTTATTTCTTTGACTTCTATTTGAGCTCCATGCTTCTTGTAGGCTGACTAATTGAATTTCTCCTTCGCCTGTCTGTCCATCACCATTTTTATCATTATGAAGTTAGTGATCTTTCTTATTGATTTGACTTAACTCTCAAAGGAAATAGTATGTTAGTTCTTTGTAGTTATATTTGATTTATTCAACCAACCCTCAGCTTAGAACAGAGATAGTCCTACCCCTCCAGAAGTTTAATAAATGTTTAATTGTATCTGTCCTAATTTTTGTATTGGAGTCTTAAGAGAAATATTTTAACCCAAAGGAACTTGTTTTATTGCAATGGGTAAGATAAAGACTTAAGTGAATGCCCCTCCCCCCAAATCCTGCTAACAATTTCCCACCACCTTAAGGGAACAAAGTCTTAATTCTCACTGTTTCAAAAAAATTTCTGTTATAGTGTAAAATTTTGTTCTGTAAGAAATGTTTCTTTCTGTTGCATTATCTAGTATATACTTACCAAAGTGCTTTTGTTCTCATTTTAAGTTGAAAAACAAATACAAAATTTAGGTATGTGTGTACGTGTTGACAGCAGATAGATTTTAATAAAAGTATATAAAGTCTTAATAATTTTAGTGTTTGTATGATGTTATGTTTTACAAATTTCTTGGTCATCTCATAGTGGAATAATTTTTAATTTCTCATATACAGAAAAATGGAAAATTAATTTTTTATAGGAATAAAAACACATCCATTTAAAAATAAATTTTGATTTTCTATTCCTTTGACAATTATATTTCCAATAAATTTTGATAGATTCTGCTAGGTCCTAAAATGCTTCCTTTGTATTTCAGTTTTTGTGAGGTTTCATTGGCCTCTAGCTGAGCTGTTACCTTTCCGGCCTCTGCTATTTGTTGTCTTTTATTACTCTGGCAAACTCTACTCCTTTGCTCATTCCTAAGGCCTCCATATTCTATTGAGAATTGGACCCACAGCCTGGGCTCCTGAAATAGTCACCATTGTTGATGGGATGTACATTTGGACCCCAGACTTGCCAGTGGTTCCTTCATCTTCCTAATTTCCTATCATGTTCTTCACCTCTTGCATCTAGGAAGTTTTTGACCCACTGTCATCTCTCCCAAACTTCCACAATCTCTCAAAGTTTGGACTTCTACTGTCTACACTTTATCCATTCTATTCCTCTCAAAACTTTTCCATGGTCCACTCCAACTTCAAACTTTCATTATCACTCAGTTGGATTTGGTGATCTCCTTTTCTATGGCTCGGTTTCCCCTTCATCATTACCAGTTTTTTTTAAAAAAATGAAAGCTTTTCCTGTGGGAGCAGCGGGGTTGAGAGGAGCGTGGCCTTCTCCTCTCCCCGTCATGGCGTGTGCCCGTCCCCTCATATCGGTGTACTCTGAAAAGGGGAGACATCTGGCAAAAATGTCACTTTGCCAGCTGTATTCAAAGCCCCCATTCGACCAGATATTGTGAACTTTGTTCACACCAACTTGAGGAAAACAACCGACAGCCCTATGCTGTCAGTGAATTAGCAGGTCATCAGACCAGTGCTGAATCTTGGGGTACTGGCAGAGCTGTGGCTCGAATTCCCAGAGTTCGGGGTGGTGGGACCCACCGTTCTGGCCAGGGTGCCTTTGGAAATATGTGTCGGGGAGGCCGCATGTTTGCACCAATCAAAACCTGGCGTCGTTGGCACCGCAGAGTGAACACAACCCAAAAACGATATGCCATCTGTTCTGCCCTGGCTGCCTCATCCTTACCAGCTTTGGTGATGTCTAAAGGTCATCGTATAGAGGAAGTTCCTGAACTCCCTTTGGTGGCTGAAGATAAGGTTGAAGGCTACAAGGAAACCAAGGAGGCTGTTCAGCTGCTTAAGAAACTTAAAGCTGGAATGACATCAAAAAGGTCTATGACTCTCAGAGAATGAGAGCTGGCAAGGGCAAAATGAGAAACCGAGGACATATTCAGCGCACTGGACCCTGCATCATCTACAATGAAGATAATGATATCATCAAGGCCTTCAGAAACATCCCTGGTATTACTCTCCTTAATGTAAACAAGCTGAACATTTTGAAACTTGCTCCTGGTGGGCATGTGGGGCGTTTCTGCATTTGGACTGAAGGTACTTTCCGGAAGTTAGATGAGTTGTATGGCACTTGGCGGAAGGCTGCTTCCCTCAAGAGTAACTATAACCTTCCCATGCACAAGATGATGAACACAGACCTTAGCAGAATCTTGAAAAGCCCAGAGATCCAAAGAGCCCTCAGAGCACCACGCAAGAAGATTCATCGTAGAGTCCTGAAGAAGAATCCACTGAAGAACCTGAGAATCATGTTGAAACTGAACCCTTACACAAAGACGATGCGCAGGAATACCATCCTTCGCCAGGCCAGAAATCACAAACTCTGAGTGAAGAAACTGGAATCAGCAGCAGCAGCATTGGCAGCCAAACCCGAGAAGAGTGCAGCAGAGAAGGGGGCTGCAGGCAAGAAGCCTGCAGAGGGTAAGAAAGGAAAGAAGCCTGTGGATGGCAAGAAGCTGAAGAAGGCTGCAGGAAAAAGGGCTGCAGCTACCAAGAAACCAGCAGAGAAGAAAGCTACAGAAGAGAAAAAGCCCGCTGCATAAACTATGAAAATCTGTTTCATTCCATAGGGCAAATAGAGACAGCCTATTTGAATAAAGACCTGATCAAAGAAAAAAATATGAAATTTATTTTTAACTTAACTTTTAAAAACATCCCCAACACCGTTCCTCCTCCTTTTTATTTTCCAAGTCTTCCCCCAGCTTCCTCCACCCCGTTCTCTCATGTGTTTCTTAGAGAGGGTAAGGACCCCCAGGGTGACTCAGTTCAGTCTGACATAGCCAGTTCAGATAGGACCAAGCGCTTTGCCCCCCAGTATCAAGGCTGAGCAAGGTGTTCCTTTGTAGGGAATGGGCTCCAAGAAGCCAGTTCATGCACCAGGAATTAATTCTGTTTCCACTTGTAGAGGTCCCACAAACTGCCCATGCAATTCAACTGTCATCCATAACCAGAGGGCCTAGTTCAGTCCCAGGCAGGTTCCCCAGCTCTCAATTCTGAGTCAGTAGGCTCCCAAAAGCTTGGGTCAGCTGTCTCTGTGGTGTCCTCATCATGATCTTCACTGCTTTGCTTATATAATCTCTCCTTCCTCTTTTTGACTGGACTGGAAACTTGACCCAGTGCTGTGAATTGCATCTGCTTACATCAGTTGCTGGGTGAAGGTTCTATGATGACAATTAGGGTGATCATCAATTTGATTATAGGGGAAGACTAACTTAGGCACTCTCTCCACTATTGCTTGAAGTCTTAGCTGGGGTCATCTTTGTAAGTTCTGGGAGTATTTCCCTAGCAGCAGGTTTCTCTATCAAGATATCTATTTTGTTGCTCTCCCTCTCTGTCCCTCTTGCAACTCAACCATTCCATCCCCTGCTGTTCTCTTCCCACCTCCTCTTGCCCTTCCCCCATGGTTCCAATTTACATAGGAGATCTTATCTATTTCCCCTTCCAATGGAGATCCGTGGATGTCTCTCTTAGGTTCCTCCTTGTTACCTAGCTGCTCAGAGGTTACGGATTGTAGTCTGGTTATTCTTTATATCTAAAATCCACTTATGAGTGAGTACATACCATGTTTATTTTTCTGGTTCTGTGTTACCTTACTCAGGATATTTTCTAGTTCCATCTATTTGCCTGCAAATTTCAGGATGTCATTTATTTTTTAATGCTGAATAGCACTCCATCATGTAAATTTACCATATTTTTTAATCCCTTCTTCAGTTGAAGGACATCTAGGTTGTTTCCAGGTTCTGGTTATTACAAATAATGATGCTATGAACATAGTTGAACAAATATTCTTATTATAAGACTATATACCCTTTGAATATATGCCCAAGAGTGGTATTGGCAGACTGATTCATTCCCAGTTTTCTGATGAACTTCCATACAGGTTTCTTTTTTTTTTTCCATACTGATTTCTTTTCTTCTTTTTTTTTAATTTTCTTTTTTTTTTCCTTCTTTATTTTGTATTTATCAAAAAAAAAAAAACAGTAAAAAAGAATTTAAAATGCAGAAGAGTTAACAATAACTATACAGAGGATAAGAATCATAAGCATGGCTTATCAAGGGTGGAAATGCAAATAAGATTGCTACACATATATTTTCTTTGTGTTCAGCTTTCCCTCTGAATTTTTTTTTCCATCCCTGTATATCCTTATTCAAGGTCTCTTCCCCCTCCCACCACATCTGGTC